>CAJQUW010000267.1:0-43642 GCA_907163375.1 Prostheceraeus crozeri
TTTTGTCTCTCCGATTGAGCTGGAAATACACCATTTCCATGTAGAATTTGACGCTGAATCCGAATCTGGCCTCCGTTTTCCCATCCGATGCTTCGTTTTGGCTCTACAGTAGGCAGCCATCGCAAAAAATTCTAACTCTGTCGTTTTTTCGAAAAATGTTGAAAATTTTTTCTCTCCGATTGACTTGAAACTCACCATACAGATAGAGAATTTCACGCTGATTCCAAATCTGAAATCCGTTTTACCATCCGATGCTTCGTTTTGAAGCTACAGCCCAAAACGTCCCAAATTCTAACTCTGTCGTTTTTCGCCAATGTCCCAAAATCTTAAATGGCGTCTCACATCTAAACGAAGACAGATAGGAACAAGCCGATTCTTTCACTGAATTTGTCTCACTCTTAGCTTTCAAACGAGCTATCGCACGACAAAATCCGTCCACTGGAAGCCAAAATCGAAGCAAGCTGTCCAGAGGGGGGGGGACGTCAGTGAAAATTTTTTCTCTCCGATTGAGCTGGAAATACACCATTTCCATGTAGAATTTGACGCTGAATCCGAATCTGGCCTCCGTTTTCCCATCCGATGCTTCGTTTTTGGCTCTACAGTAGGCAGCCATCGCAAAAATTCTAACTCTGTCGTTTTTTCGAAAAATGTTGAAAAATTTTTCTCTCCGATTGACTTGAAACTCACCATACAGATAAAGAATTTCACGCTGATTCCAAATCTGAAATCCGTTTTCCCATCCGATGCTTCGTTTTGAAGCTACAGCCCAAAACGTCCCAAATTCTAACTCTGTCGTTTTTCGCCAATGTCCCAAAATCTTAAATGGCGTCTCACATCTAAATGAAGACAGATAGGAACAAGCCGATTCTTTCACTGAATTTGTCTCACTCTTAGCTTTCAAACGAGCTATCGCACGACAAAATCCGTCCACTGGAAGCCAAAATCGAAGCAAGCTGTCCAGAGGGGGGGGGACGTCAGTGAAAATTTTTTTCTCTCCGATTGAGCTGGAAATACACCATTTCCATGTAGAATTTGACGCTGAATCCGAATCTGGCCTCCGTTTTCCCATCCGATGCTTCGTTTTGGCTCTACAGTAGGCAGCCATCGCAAAAATTCTAACTCTGTCGTTTTTTCGAAAAATGTTGAAAATTTTTTCTCTCCGATTGACTTGAAACTCACCATACAGATAGAGAATTTCACGCTGATTCCAAATCTGAAATCCGTTTTCCCATCCGATGCTTCGTTTTGAAGCTAGAGCCCAAAACGTCCCAAATTCTAACTCTGTCGTTTTTCGCCAATGTCCCAAAATCTTAAATGGCGTCTCACATCTAAACGAAGACAGATAGGAACAAGCCGATTCTTTCACTGAATTTGTCTCACTCTTAGCTTTCAAACGAGCTATCGCACGACAAAATCCGTCCACTGGAAGCCAAAATCGAAGCAAGCTGTCCAGAGGGGGGGGGACGTCAGTGAAAATTTTTTCTCTCCGATTGAGCTGGAAATACACCATTTCCATGTAGAATTTGACGCTGAATCCGAATCTGGCCTCCGTTTTCCCATCCGATGCTTCGTTTTGGCTCTACAGTAGGCAGCCATCGCAAAAATTCTAACTCTGTCGTTTTTTCGAAAAATGTTGAAAATTTTTTCTCTCCGATTGACTTGAAACTCACCATACAGATAGAGAATTTCACGCTGATTCCAAATCTGAAATCCGTTTTCCCCATCCGATGCTTCGTTTTGGCGCTACAGCCCAAAACGTCCAAAATTCTAACTCTGTCGTTTTTCGCCAATGTCCCAAAATCTTAAATGGCGTCTCACATCTAAACGAAGACAGATAGGAACAAGCCGATTCTTTCACTGAATTTGTCTCACTCTTAGCTTTCAAACGAGCTATCGCACGACAAAATCCGTCCACTGGAAGCCAAAATCGAAGCAAGCTGTCCAGAGGGGGGGGACGTCAGTGAAAATTTTTTCTCTCCGATTGAGCTGGAAATACACCATTTCCATGTAGAATTTGACGCTGAATCCGAATCTGGCCTCCGTTTTCCCATCCGATGCTTCGTTTTGGCTCTACAGTAGGCAGCCATCGCAAAAATTCTAACTCTGTCGTTTTTTCGAAAAATGTTGAAAATTTTTTCTCTCTGATTGACTTGAAACTCACCATAATGATAGAGAATTTCACGCTGATTCCAAATCTGAAATCCGTTTTCCAATCCGATGCTTCGTTTTGAAGCTAGAGCCCAAAACGTCCCAAATTCTAACTCTGTCGTTTTTCGCCAATGTCCCAAAATCTTAAATGGCGTCTCACATCTAAACGAAGACAGATAGGAACAAGCCGATTCTTTCACTGAATTTGTCTCACTCTTAGCTTTCAAACGAGCTATCGCACGACAAAATCCGTCCACTGGAAGCCAAAATCGAAGCAAGCTGTCCAGAGGGGGGGGACGTCAGCCGAAAATTTTTTCTCTCCGATTGAGCTGGAAATACACCATTTCCATGTAGAATTTGACGCTGAATCCGAATCTGGCCTCCGTTTTCCCATCCGATGCTTCGTTTTGGCTCTACAGTAGGCAGCCATCGCAAAAATTCTAACTTTGTCGTTTTTTCGAAAAATGTTGAAAATTTTTTCTCTCCGATTGACTTGAAACTCACCATACAGATAGAGAATTTCACGCTGATTCCAAATCTGAAATCCGTTTTCCCATCCGATGCTTCGTTTTGAAGCTAGAGCCCAAAACGTCCCAAATTCTAACTCTGTCGTTTTTCGCCAATGTCCCAAAATCTTAAATGGCGTCTCACATCTAAACGAAGACAGATAGGAACAAGCCGATTCTTTCACTGAATTTGTCTCACTCTTAGCTTTCAAACGAGCTATCGCACGACAAAATCCGTCCACTGGAAGCCAAAATCGAAGCAAGCTGTCCAGAGGGGGGGGACGTCAGTGAAAATTTTTTCTCTCCGATTGAGCTGGAAATACACCATTTCCATGTAGAATTTGACGCTGAATCCGAATCTGGCCTCCGTTTTCCCATCCGATGCTTCGTTTTGGCTCTACAGTAGGCAGCCATCGCAAAAATTCTAACTCTGTCGTTTTTTTCGAAAAATGTTGAAAATTTTTTCTCTCCGATTGACTTGAAACTCACCATACAGATAGAGAATTTCACGCTGATTCCAAATCTGAAATCCGTTTTCCCATCCGATGCTTCGTTTTGAAGCTACAGCCCAAAACGTCCCAAATTCTAACTCTGTCGTTTTTCGCCAATGTCCCAAAATCTTAAATGGCGTCTCACATCTAAACGAAGACAGATAGTAACAAGCCGATTCTTTCACTGAATTTGTCTCACTCTTAGCTTTCAAACGAGCTATCGCACGACAAAATCCGTCCACTGGAAGCCAAAATCGAAGCAAGCTGTCCAGAGGGGGGGGACGTCAGTGAAAATTTTTTCTCTCCGATTGAGCTGGAAATACACCATTTCCATGTAGAATTTGACGCTGAATCCGAATCTGGCCTCCGTTTTCCCATCCGATGCTTCGTTTTGGCTCTACAGTAGGCAGCCATCGCAAAAATTCTAACTCTGTCGTTTTTTTCGAAAAATGTTGAAAATTTTTTCTCTCCGATTGACTTGAAACTCACCATACAGATAAAGAATTTCACGCTGATTCCAAATCTGAAATCCGTTTTCCCATCCGATGCTTCGTTTTGAAGCTACAGCCCAAAACGTCCCAAATTCTAACTCTGTCGTTTTTCGCCAATGTCCCAAAATCTTAAATGGCGTCTCACATCTAAACGAAGACAGATAGGAACAAGCCGATTCTTTCACTGAATTTGTCTCACTCTTAGCTTTCAAACGAGCTATCGCACGACAAAATCCGTCCACTGGAAGCCAAAATCGAAGCAAGCTGTCCAGAGGGGGGGACGTCAGCGAAAATTTTTTTCTCTCCGATTGAGCTGGAAATACACCATTTCCATGTAGAATTTGACGCTGAATCCGAATCTGGCCTCCGTTTTCCCATCCGATGCTTCGTTTTGGCTCTACAGTAGGCAGCCATCGCAAAAATTCTAACTCTGTCGTTTTTTCGAAAAATGTTGAAAATTTTTTCTCCTCTCCGATTGACTTGAAACTCACCATACAGATAGAGAATTTCACGCTGATTCCAAATCTGAAATCCGTTTTCCCATCCGATGCTTCGTTTTGAAGCTACAGCCCAAAACGTCCCAAATTCTAACTCTGTCGTTTTTCGCCAATGTCCCAAAATCTTAAATGGCGTCTCACATCTAAACGAAGACAGATAGGAACAAGCCGATTCTTTCACTGAATTTGTCTCACTCTTAGCTTTCAAACGAGCTATCGCACGACAAAATCCGTCCACTGGAAGCCAAAATCGAAGCAAGCTGTCCAGAGGGGGGGGACGTCAGTGAAAATTTTTTCTCTCCGATTGAGCTGGAAATACACCATTTCCATGTAGAATTTGACGCTGAATCCGAATCTGGCCTCCGTTTTCCCATCCGATGCTTCGTTTTGGCTCTACAGTAGGCAGCCATCGCAAAAATTCTAACTCTGTCGTTTTTTCGAAAAATGTTGAAAATTTTTTCTCTCCGATTGACTTGAAACTCACCATACAGATAAAGAATTTCACGCTGATTCCAAATCTGAAATCCGTTTTCCCATCCGATGCTTCGTTTTGAAGCTAGAGCCCAAAACGTCCCAAATTCTAACTCTGTCGTTTTTCGCCAATGTCCCAAAATCTTAAATGGCGTCTCACATCTAAACGAAGACAGATAGTCCCGATTCTTTCACTGAATTTGTCTCACTCTTAGCTTTCAAACGAGCTATCGCACGACAAAATCCGTCCACTAGAAGCCAAAATCGAAGCAAGCTGTCCAAGGGGGGGGACGTCAGTGAAAATTTTTTTCTCTCCGATTGAGCTGGAAATACACCATTTCCATGTAGAATTTGACGCTGAATCCGAATCTGGCCTCCGTTTTCCCATCCGATGCTTCGTTTTGGCTCTACAGTAGGCAGCCATCGCAAAAATTCTAACTCTGTCGTTTTTTCGAAAAATGTTGAAAATTTTTTCTCTCCGATTGACTTGAAACTCACCATACAGATAGAGAATTTCACGCTGATTCCAAATCTGAAATCCGTTTTCCAATCCGATGCTTCGTTTTGAAGCTACAGCCCAAAACGTCCCAAATTCTAACTCTGTCGTTTTTCGCCAATGTCCCAAAATCTTAAATGGCGTCTCACATCTAAACGAAGACAGATATGAACAAGTCGTTTCTTTCACTGAACTTGTCTCACTCTTAGCTTTCAAACGAGCTATGGCACGACAAAATCCGTCCACTGGAAGCCAAAATCGAAGCGAGCTGTCCAGAGGGGGGGACGTCAGCGAAAAATTTTCTCTCATCGACATAAATTCATGACTTGGACCTGGTCGGAGAGTCTTTTTGATGAACTCTTGATACTGTAATTTAGACCGTCCCCTGGTCACACATAAAATCGCGGGAGGTATCCCTTTATCATAAATCGACATTTTGTTATGAATTTAGTCCCTGTTTTTTTTTTTTTGTTTTTTTTTTTTCTTTTTTTTTTTTTTTTTTTTTTTTTTTTTTTTTTTTTTTATTTTTTTTATTATTTTTCTCTAAACAAAAAAGAATAGCCACACCACAGACCAAACCTCACCACCAACTAAAGTGTCTGAGGGGGCACCTGGGGGGGGGGGGGGGGGGGGGGGGGGGTGGGGGGGGAGGGGAGGGGGGGGGGGGTGTTTCTGTTTTTTTGTTTTTTTTTTTTTTTTTTTTTTTTGTTTTTTTTTTTTTTTTTTTTTTTGTTTATTTTTTTTTTTTTTGTTTTTTTTTCTTTTTTTTTTTTTGTTTTTTTTTTTTTTTTTGTTTTTTTTTTTTTCTTTTTTTTTTTTTTTTTTTTCTTTATTTTTTTTTTTTTTTTTTTTTGTTTTTTTTTTTGTTTTTTGTTTTTTTTTTATGTTTTTTTTTGTGATTTTTGTTTTTTTTTTTTTGTTTTTTTATTTTTTTTTTTTTTCTTTCGGACAACCACAACCCAACCCCAACCCCAAGCACGCCGAAACCACCCCCACAAAACCATCCCCACTAAACAAAAAAACCACTCGACAACAGTATTTAGACAAACATCAAACCAAAACAAAACAATAACACAAACCAAACAGCCACCCCCCCCCCTCCCACAAACACACAAATAAACCCACAACAAAACCATTTTCATTTTTCCACATTCAACCCCGCCCGCCCCCCCGCCAAAGGGGGGGGGGGGGGGGGGGGGGGGGGGGGGGGGGGGGGGGAGAAAAATAAAAAAAAAAAAAAGTTTTTTTAATAAAAAAATGGTTCCCTTTTTTTTTTTTTTTTGTATTTATGTTTTTTTTTTTTTTTTTTTTTTTTTTTTTTTTTTTTCTCGTTTTTTTTTTTCTTTTCCTCCCCGCTTCCCTTTATCCCAACCCCTCTACATTCGCTGTTTTTTGTTCTTTTTTTTTTTTTTTTTTTATTTTTTTTTTTTTTTTTTTTATTTTTTTTTTTTGTTTTTTTTCTACAAAACCCATTATTGTTTTTTATTTTTTTTTTTATTTTTTTTTTTTTCACCACCTCACATAAAACACCCCCAACAAAATACAACCACACGAACAAGTCAAACCACAACCCTCAAATCAAACACACAAACGAAATATAAAACAAACCCCCACTCAATTTCAAGCCTCCCCCTACCCAAGATCCCCCCACCCACCCAATAAAATACACTACCAAAACCCACCGATCTTACCAACAACCAACTCGCACAAAACCCCCAAAACCAACCCAACCACACGCCAACACACCAAAAAATCAACCACACAACCCTACACAACTCCCATCATTTTTTTTTTTTTCGTTTATTTTTTTTTTTTTATTTTTTTTTTTTTTCTTTTTTTCCCAACAGCCCCAAAAACACGTCAAAACAGCTACACGCCAACCAATCACCCCCACCCCAGACCAAACACTGACCCAACCACCAAAACCCCGCACCCACCCACTCCACCTCGCACCCAACCCCCCCACACGCCCAACTACCCCCCCCCATACCTCCCCATATAAATAAGACCCCCCCCAAGAAGTTCACCACCCATCTCACCCAAATGAACACTACCATCCACAACCCCCACCCCCCACCCATCAATTCACCAAAAATACAACCGAACCACCACACACCCTCCCCCCAACCACTACCATCAAGATCTAGAACGCAACCCAAAAAAAACAACATCGATACAACCCACACGCAACGTCACCACCCACCACACCCAACCCAAAAACACTTTTCACTTTTGAGATACGAACTTTATCACCAATTTTCACATCACTTTTCACATGAGTGCGTTTACGTTGGAATGATTCGCGCACTTTTTCTACATTGTCAGCATTTACATCTACTGGTCTGAGTCCAATAGAACGATGGATAGAGTGATTGTAGGCATGGAGTGTATCTTGTAGAACCTTTGTCCAATTTTGTGTCAAGTTGGCAGTAAAATGTCGCCACAAGCGATTTTTTAATGTGCGATTAAAACGTTCAACGAGTGCAGCTTTATAAGCGCTCTTTACACTAAACAACTCAATGTCATGCCTCTCAAATAATCTTGTCACATGCTGATTTTCAAACTCTTTTCCTTGATCACTCTGAATTCTTTTTGGAATGCGACCTTCTCGAAAAATTGTTGGAATGCTTTTGCTACTCCTTTCCCTTCTTTAGTTTTTAAAGGTTGAGCCCACGCATAACGCGAGAAAATATCAATGACGGTTAAAATAAAATTATTACCCGAGTTATGTTTTGAAATGGAGGCAACATCACACAAATCTGCTTGCCACTGTTCATCGATGTCATGAACAATATAATGGCGGGTGCGGTACTTCTTTTTCGCTTGTTTGTGGAGTGTCTAGGTAGCCTGACCCTTTAACCATCGTTTCACTTGTGATTGTGGAAGACCACTCGCTTTTGATAATTTCTTGATAGATGCAAATCCTGCCGGATGTTTTACATCATAATAGATTGACTTCAAACGTTCAGTCGATGACGACTGACTCTTTTTCCTCCTTCTCATCTTTTTGTTTTCTTGCCTTTCTACATTTACAACAACTGCAGCATTTAGCTTTAGCGGTTTTGCGATCGTGTTCACATTGCTTAGGGTTTCATTATGAGAGCTGGCGCAGCAAGTGCAAGTGACAACGACATTCACCTCTGGCGGCTCATTACATGGCAAGCAACACATCTGCTTCATATTAATAGTCTGAGAACATGTATTTCCTGGGAGGAGCTGTTTTACGTTTTCCTTTTACCAGTTTTAGTGGCGATGTAGACCTACGTCGAGTTCTTCCTCTTGTTTGCTTAGTGAGTGTGGGAGGGGATGTAGCAGGTGACGCCTTAAACCAATTTGTTGGCATTTTCATCGTCTGAAGCATTGGAGTAGTAGCCACTGTTGAATCAAGTTCTTTCAATGTCTCATTATTCAAAGCAAATTTTGGCACATTATGCTTTTTCAATAGTTTAACAAAGTATGACCAACCAGGTGGAACATAGCCCTGACGGCGCTTTCTACGTGTCGCATACTGAATCAAGTCTTCATAACGTGAAGCATCAATCACTTTATTTTCATCTGTAATGATTTCTCCTCTATCATTTACATTGAGATGGGGCTCAATACTGTTGAAAAGAGATATGGCATGTGCGCGAGATGCTAAAGGTGTAGCAGTCGATACAGAGTCACGCATCTTATTCTTCAAGTTTTTCAATTGCTCAACAGTTTCCGATTGTAATAATACAGCACGATGTGGATCTTTGATGTGAACATTTTGCTGATAATCTATTTCTTTCCTATACATTTGATTTGCAAGAGGTTGCTTTACTTGCTGCATGGCAGTCAATTGTACATATTCATCCTGAGGAATAACAATCATGCGAGAATAAGAACTCATAGTTTGTAGATAATCATGGGAGTTTTCAAAATATCACTTCGAAATCTAAATTCTTCCGGACACTCTTGCGTAAAGTCAATGAATAAGTAACCGTATGGTTTTTCAGTAGCTGCTTGAAAAATTTCAATTAAGGCTTTTGATCCTCTGGGTGCAACTTGTCGCGCTAAAATTTCAAATTGACTTTTATCTCGCGGATTCTTGAAAATAGCATAATAGTGTGTATTCAGGTTTCGTGTACGAGCTTCTTTTCCATCAGGAAACAAATTTTGTGTAATATAGATGATAAAACACCTTTTATGGTGTGCTGCGCGAGTGAACATATCTGTACATCTTTTGAATTCTTACTTTCTTTTAATAAATCATCCAATACAACAACATCATTAGACTGAAGTTTATCCACTGGAATAATTCCTTCATGTCGAATAAAGTTGCGACTTTGCAATTCCTGAAACAGCGACGGTTGATAAATACCATAACACCAAATCACTCGATTGATAGGTTCCTTAAACAACTCCCTTCTTTTATCCAATAAATTCAGCGTGAAAACAGTTTTACCTGCATGAGATGGACCTGATACAGTCAGAACTTTATCACATTGAAGTCTGAAATCCATTTTATTACTTTGAGACTCAACATTTGCATAATTAACGCTTAGAGCCAAAGATATTTCCCAATAGGTTGCCCACGGCAGGAGCTATCATTGGAAGTATTGCTGAAAGGAAACCGCCCTTTTGTGTTAGAGTTTTCCTCTTTCTTTGAAGGGCGACTTTAGGATTGGAGATGAAACGCAATTTTGTAGCATATCGCTTAAGTAACTTTCGTTGTTTTGGCGCTAATTTCTTCGTCCTCAACTTCCTCACATGAGAAATAATTTCACAAATGAATTTATCGTTAGCATGTCGTATAGCATTGTATCGCTGATTTGCTTTCATTCGTCGGAGAGCTTGAATGGCTGAAGAAAACTTTTGACTTTTACGTTTCGTCATTTTACGTTTCGCCATTTTCCGTGTTAGTCTTTGCTAAAACCTATCTTTACCACATTTGCATAGGTACTAACTATTGCGACATAAGTGACACTCGAAATGAGCAATATCACAGTGGTTACATTGGCAAAGTTGAATGCAATTACGTATGAAACAGCGTTGACAAAAAGCATGCTTACATCTCTTGAAGATGCGCTTTTCATTTCCATCCTTTCGCTTACATACATCGCAACACATAGTTTCACCGTTACTGATGTCTATAGCAAGTCTTTTTGAAGATATGAATTTGCTAGCCTTTTCTAAATAATAGACGCATGTACAGAAGGAATATACTTCGAGAGTGAGCAGACATAGCTCGAAAACCAGTTGTGCTACAATCAAGTACCACTGCATTTTCAATTTTTCTTTATGGAAAGTTGAATGTGAATATCTGAAATCGCTTCAATCACTAGACTGCTACCATGATGGTTAAATGCGTTAAGACGTTCAGCAATTTTTATCATATGTCTTTTAAAAAATTCTTGGGGGTGATCTACCACTTCCATTGAATAAGAAGCAAAATGGAAAGAGCGACTTTCCACCTCTTCCTTTCCAAAATGACTAAACTTAATTTTCGCAACTAATCGCGCCATGACAATGCTATCAGAGAATGTATTCATTAACTCTAGAAATAGAGTGCTAGCATCATCGACCACTGCTTCGATGTCGGTCTCATCTTTATGAAAATTTATCACATAATCTTGAACAGCTCCTTTTAAACTTTGCCTATGAAAACGTAATGTTCCGCAGTCGTTTGAGAAAGACATGATCGCCCTTTATCTAACCCATCCATTGCATGAAAACAACAACTCTTCTCATAGTAACATTTATTGAATAATGGTAACAAGCATGCATTATAAATCAATGGTTTGAAAGAGATAAAATAGATACAGCTGGTAACTATCATACAGAGAGCAATGATAACCATACAGGACTTTGGCAGTGTTGAGGTAAGGAGGAAAGAAGCATTGGTTATGAACGTAGCTACTACAACGAACAGACAAAATAGGAACACACAAATCCTTAAAACGTTTCGTGACTTCATGATAATGTTGAGTCACTCTACTATCCCAAGGCGGGAGCAAAATATCATCAATGATTAGATTGGGAAATACTTTCCTCTCCTTACCAGGATTATTACAAAAGATGCGTATAACATTGAAAGCAGCTAACCATCGTTTAAAGTCAATAAGAAGAGCACTCTCACAAGAAAAGCCATAGTCTTGCAAATATTTCAGATTAAGTCCATGAATGTGTTTTCTCGCCCATTGATCAACATTGGGATCGCAGTTGGCATGTTGATGATAGACACTGACAATCTGATATGTCCAATTGTTCATAGCAATAGCACTGAGCTCCTGTACAGGTTCACCCTCACAATCCATAAAAATGATGATAGAAGCCTAAAACGGAAATTTACACATCTAAGGAAGCGTTCTATAACATATTACAAAATGAAGAATTACATCGATGCTTTTCACGACAAAATACACAAATGATATGATGGCAACGAAGAAGTAAAATGTATCTAATAAGACCACGTCTGCGACACTCAAAGCACATAAGCGAATTGTCATAGGGTAGAGTTAGGAAAGGACTAGTAATTCTCCTTCTTTGATTTGCGTTTTGATGTAGCATTCTTCTCCGACTTGCGCTTCGTACCACTGCTGTTAAGGATTTGATCAATTATGTCGTCCACGTTGGGTGGTTTTGGAATATATAGGATGGATTCCATATGCATGGAGAGAGAGGCTATTTTATTATCCTTGTGTCGACCATAATATAGCCCATTCACTTTGAAAAGGATATCCCAAGTACCTTCTCCGAGCTCATCACATCTGATGGGTATTGAATGATCTCCCTCCTTCTTATAGTAAGTACACCAATGTGATACCGGTAGGCAAATGTGATTACCATCCCAAATCTTTCTATAGGGAGTATCCTTGTCATCTCTCGCCTTCCACTCTTGAGCAAGAGGAGTAGGAATGTCCATATTTAATGTCACGTACTCCTCAATAATATCAAGTTGGTGGCGAATATACGGACTCACGGGGATCAGTATGTAGTCCCCATACTGATTGTGCATTATCTTGACATCCGTGGAAGGGAGCATTCCCGTTTGGAGTACTACGCTATGATCATCATAACGCAAGGCTTGTTTAAATTTACGCTGTAGCGGTGTAGGATTATGTACCTTGGATGTTTCTTCCACTGGCCTCAGTTGTAGATGATCTGACCGTAGCGAACCTTGTAACGTTTGACCGCCATTTTGTCCTACTAGTGCAGCAGATGGAGTAGATGCCTGAAAATGAAAAAAGATTGTATTAAGTTTACGTTCAAGGGAGGAGAGGGAGGGAAGTAGCGACTTACCATTTTAGTTGGATAATAGAACAGGGAACTAGAGAGAGAGAGAAAATGTGCGTCCGTCACTCGTGTGATTCAACGATGGAATGATTCTCACTGTGGAAGGCTCGCTATTTATAAAGAAATGCTTGATTCTCATTGGATGATGATCCTCATTGGATAATAACATCAAGCTGATTCCAAATCTGGCCTCCGTTTACCAATCCGAGCCTTCGTTTTGGTGCTACAGCCCAAAACGTCCCAAATTCTAACTCTGTCGTTTTTCGCCAATGTCCCAAAATCTTAAATGGTGTCTCACATCTAAACGAAGACAGATAGGAACAAGCCGATTGTTTCACGGAATTTGTCTCACTCTTAGCTTTCAAACGAGCTATCGCACGACAAAATCCGTCCACTAGAAGCCAAAATCGAAGCAAGCTGTCCAGAGGGGGGGGGGGGACGTCAGCGAAATTTGATGAAAAATGTTTTGGTGACGGTCCCAGGTCGAAATTCCACACTTTGGAAAATTTTCAAAATTTTACCCATACAAAGTCACTCTGACACTTAGGATTTTTTCAGGTAAGCGAGCTCCGACCTAAAATCTTGTAACCGCTCTAACTTTTGAACGAAGACAGATAGGAACAAGCCGATTGTTTCACTGAATTTGTCTCACTCTTAGCTTTCAAACGAGCTATCGCACGACAAAATCCGTCCACTAGAAGCCAAAATCGAAGCAAGCTGTCCAAGGGGAGGGGGGGGGGGGGTGAGGTCAGTGAAATTTGATGAAAAATGTTTTGGTGACGGTCCCAGGTCGAAATTCCACACTTTGGAAAATTTTCAAATTTTTACCCATACAAAGTCACTCTGACACTTAGGATTTTTTCAGGTAAGCGAGCTCCGACCTAAAATCTTGTAACCGCTCTAACTTTTGAACGAAGACAGATAGGAACAAGCCGATTGTTTCACTGAATTTGTCTCACTCTTAGCTTTCAAACGAGCTATCGCACGACAAAATCCGTCCACTGGAAGCAAGCTGTCCAGAGGGGGGGGGGGGGGGACGTCAGCCGAAAATTTTTTCTCTCCGATTTCGCTGGAAACATCCTTCCTAACCCAAAATTTCACGTAGATTCCGAATCTGGCCTCCGTTTTCTCATCCGATGCTTCGTTTGGGCGCTACACACCAAAAACATCACACACTATAGCCTCAAGACTAATCCTGGCGGTCGCCCACGTCAACCTAGACGGTCGCCCACGTCCACCAGGCGGTCGGACCCAGTCACCCGAGTCTCACACTCTGTCGTTGCAGAGGGGGGGGGGGACGTCAGCGAACATGTTGTGAACGTGGACCCACCCGGCCGGCACACCACGACAGACCACAACCTCTGTCGTTCCAGAGGGGGGGGGGACGTCAGCGACCTCTCGCGATGGCGGTGGCCGGCACATCACGACACTGTCGTTCCAGAGGGGGGGGGGGACGCAGCCACGACGGCGGCCATCTTGCGCTATCCAGTATTTGTCACTTGCTTACTACTTCCGATTAATCTCATCTATCAGATTTATACAATTCGTAGAACATTTCGTCTCCTGCAAAGACCAAATCTTCACAAGGAAAATATAGCCTATTATGCGTACCAAATAAGTTAAGTAGGCCTACTGTACATCACTCAAAATTGGCATGTCTTTAATAAATAATCAAAATTTAATGCTGTGGTTAGGTTTTTCAGTTCAGAAAGCCTGCATATGAAGGTGATTCCGACGAGTACTTAAACGTTTTGTAATTTTTGGCGCGAAGGTTTGATTCCTGTCAAAAGATCAGGTGGTTTGCTGATGCATAAAGTAATATTTTCTTATTAACTAGATACACGCATGCTGTTTTACTTTTGCTACCTAACGACAGGACTCACTTTAGTAAGAGTTCCTTTCTTTGGAAATGTTGTATGATTCATTGTCTTAGTAAACCACGTGTAGTGGACCTAGAGTTCTTGACGAAAGACAGTCTGAAAAGTACGTCTTATAGCCATAGCAAGATATATAGACCTAATAGTAAGATACGAACCTACTAACAGGCCATTTACATGTCCGCATTAAATCAGACCCGTACTCAGTCAAAAGATCGACGGAGACTGAAGCCCTGATCTGAGTAGCATGTATCATACTCTACAGCTGATTCGACTAACTCATTCCCAGCAGCCTCACTTTCAGAGAGATTCCAACATGCGAGCAAGTTTTGACCATGCAAAGCAAACCAATTCGAATTTTTCTAGCGGAACGTCATCTGTAAAACTTATCTAGACCTCTGTTAAAATATACTATATTGCTGTCGCATTCGAATAAGTGGCGGAAGCAGTCAATCGATTCCGCACGATTAATCGTGCGACGGAATCATATCGCGCGATTCTTGAATAAACAGGAATCGTGTGATTTTCTTGCATTGTGGCTTGTCAATGAAACTTGTTTAATGAGGTAAAAAACAATGTCTCTATTCACTCGTTCATCGTTTGAGATATTTGTGATGTGCAAGTTCTCGTTCCTGAGATCATGTATATCTAGACAGAGTTGTCGTGTGAAATCTCTATAGGAGCTCCCCACAAAGCATTAAACACGTTCGCACAGCCCAGGCACACCATTTAATGTATATACGAATCATAGGCCTACATGTTGTCAAGGCAGTCAAACATAGCAGGTCCCTTTGATATCCCATCTCCGCACTGAAATCACATAAATACAGATTGTTTCATAAAAAGTGGATCACCCTTAAACATCGCCTTAACTTCAACTTTGTCTAACTCCGCTAAACTTGAACGAATTTCTCTGAAATTTGGAAGATATGTCACTTGTGCTTACTAATATCATTGTTGGAAATTTCAAGCATGAATATTGAGTTGTTTTCCTGTTATAGATAAAAAAAGTAGTAGATAATTTGATCTTCATTTAGCAATGTTACACAAAATCATACCTCACTCTTATAAAATTACATTTGTTTCCTTTGTTATGTAATATGTTGTTCTACAAGCCAAAAGCTATCAAGCAAAACAAAAATAAAGAAAATCGGTCAATCAGAGCCAGTATAGCACCATTATTCATCAACAATAATGTAACTGCTACATGTGATTAACTGGACTTCATGTTCCATAGCTTCCTGACTTCGTTGCGGTGGTGTAGGCAGCACTCCTGATTGCTTTCAGCATAAATCTATCTCTTACCGGTTGAAAACATTACAAAGCACAAATGAACAGTAACGAGATCGCATTCACAAAAGGCAAAGTGTCAGCCTTGCTAGAACTAGAGTTTTCTTTGCGAGCTACAAGCAAGCGACTAAATGTCCCTTACAGAAATGTACATCGATGGCATAATGATGATTTTCGACTCTGTCGTAAAGAGGGTCAAATGACAGATCAACTTGGTGATCCATCGACTTGGTTATTTATGGATGATAATGCTACGTGTCACAGGAGTAGTAGAGTCAACTTATGCAAGTCTCAATTAGGGCTTAGGACATTATCTTGGCCAGCTCGTTCTCCTGATCTGAATCCCATAGAAAATGTATGGAGTATTCTAAAACGTAACGTTCGTCGTTCACTGCTACCTACAGATGGCGTATCACAACTTACGCCACTGTTAAAAAGAGAGTGGAGAAAGTTAGATCAGTCAAAAATCAACGATATCATAGAATCAATGCCTAGACGAATTGGTAATGTCATTGACAATAAGGGTAGGGCCGCAAAATATTAGCTTCTTAAGAACCGTTAGTGTATCATAGCTTATCAGATTATATAAGGACATTTAAATATATTAGGGACATGAAATAACATGAAAAATGCTTTCTGTATCATACTTATGTTTTATTTAGTCAAATTTTAGGATGATCCACTTTTTATGAAACGGACTGTACATTGATATCAATGCGCATTATTGCCTGATTTACATGCAACATGCACACTATGAACATAAACCGGTAACAATTGCATTTGCAGATTCGCTAATTTACAGATTGCAGACTTACAGTTTGCCCGGGCATAGAATAGAAAGATGTCCTTAGACCTGAACTATTTAAGCACAAAAATTCCATGGCAACAGTACGCTTTTCTTCCTACATGGGCTCGCTAGTGCGGCTCGGAATGACCCAAAGAAGCTTTAAAGATCTGGAATGGCTAAGCAAAGGACTGCACAACGCAACGGGCTGTGAAGAGTGTTTATCTATCCTGGCCATAGAAATAAACTGTTTATCTGAAGTTCGCTAGAATGGAAATTGACTCAAGGTCGCGGCACATCCGAGGGAACTAAGTTGGGGCATGGATCACCAATGAAAGGCTTCGATTTACTCATGTGACTGATTCTAACCCAATGATACAGACGTTGGCAGGTGCATCTAAGTGAAAATGCGTGCGATTTATGTGCCGTTATTGTGCATTGCATGAAGCTTAATTTCCATTCTAGAGGTTTTATTGTTGTTAATTTCTATGGGTGCATCTAAGTGAAAATGCGTGCGATTTATGTGCCGTTATTGTGCATTGCATGAAGCTTAATTTCCATTCTAGAGGTTTTATTGTTGTCAATTTCTATGGGTGCATCTAAGTGAAAATGCGTGCGATTTATGTGCCGTTATTGTGCATTGCATGAAGCTTAATTTCCATTCTAGAGGTTTTATTGTTGTCAATTTCTATGGGTGCATCTAAGTGAAAATGCGTGCGATTTATGTGCCGTTATTGTGCATTGCATGAAGCTTAATTTCCATTCTAGAGGTTTTATTGTTGTCAATTTCTGTGATCCTGGCTATGCCGTGTGGCTGATAATCACAAAGATTATAGAGTGCCAATTCTAGATACCTTAAGCTAGTATCGGCCATTCCAAGCCGCAGTGACAAAACCTTGTAAGGCGAAGCGCAGTGTCTAAGGTTGTCACAGATTATCAAGAATTTTCATGCTTTGTTTGCGACTTTTTATGAGTTCTGATTTATTATGCTGTTTTTCCAAACATCTACAAATACTTTTTCCACAAGTCGTATCACCAAAACTCCCCATAGTTTTGTCGAGGTTTATAATTTTAAGTGAAAAAATAAAAACACGCTTCAGACGGGCCTTCGGCGTCCTGTGCCTTCTATCGGTCGATGATAACGGCCTAACCATATGCCGACGGTAACCGATGCCCGCTACCATCGACCGTTAGAAGGCGCAGGACGCCGAAGGCCCGTCTGAAGCGTGTTTTTATTTTTTCACTTAAAATTATAAACCTCGATCAAACTTTGGGGAGTTTTGGTGATACGACTTGTGGAAACAGAAAATGATATCCCGTCGACTGGTCAATTATGACATCTACAAATAGAATCACAATTAATTACTAGGGTAATTTCAGTCTAAATAGACTGAGTGTCACATGCTCTCAATTTTAATAGAAATAATCAGACTTTTTTTAACATCATAACATCATCGGACTTCGTAGCAGACGGTTGTGTCTACAGGCGCTCTGTTCAGTTTCCGCGTGTGCAATTCGATTTTTCGATTTTACGTGAATCTTGACCACTTTCTGGTATCGTTCTCTGACAATTTTTATATCATTCTTTTCCTCTACGGTTGGACAACATCGCTATGCAATTTATTTTCATCAAAGATTTGCGGATTACAACTCAACTTCAAAATTCATTTTTTTACCGATGACTCATTCAACTGCACGCAATGTTCCACGCTTACTTTCTTGTCTCACCCCATCATCGCATTCCTGCTGCCTGCCTGTTACATTTCCTTGGTCTCTCCCTCTCGGATGTCATCTCGGCTGCAATACTCTCGTGCGGACCTGCTGAACCTTCGACATGATTACCCAATTTTGCGTAAGACTCGGAGAGTGCTTTGGTTACATCGTCTGCTTCTCCCTAACTGGCGTCGACCAAATTTACCGGACCTTGCCGCTCCCTCACGCGACCACTGTGCACGAGACTCCCCTTCAATCCTATTACGCAATCCTTCAGTGTCTGTGAAACCTCGTCAACCAAAACGTTCCCAACAGCCGTTCCCTCGATCCTTTTGTTTAATGCCCGATCCCTGTTTAACAAGGTTGACGATCTCAAGATCAGAGTCAATGAATCGAACCCTGACTTGATTTGCATCACAGAGACATGGCTGAATAACACAACGTCCGACGCTTCCATCTCAATACCAGGCTACAAAATCCTTCGACAAGATCGGGACTCCAGAGGAGGTGTTGTAGCAATATACCACAGATCCAATTTTTGTGTCTCTATTGTGAGTAACAGTTTCATTGATAGCATCAAATCGAATCTCCTAGTCTGTTCGATTAGCGATTTTGATCTGAATCTGTGTGTCATTTATCACCCTTACTGGAGTAAAGTTAAGGCGCATGACATTTTGTTAGCCTCTTTGCAGAATTTTGTTGATAACTCTACTTGTGGTCATAATGTTATCGTAGGGGATATTAATGACTTACGTCACGTTTTTGATGAGTTTCTAACGTGTAATAATTTGTCACAATTGATTCACTTGCCTACAAGAGGCAATAATGTTCTTGATATAGTCGCGTCTAGTCAGCCTCAGTATTTTGCACCTCCTGTTTTTCTGTCTCCTTTATGTAGATCTGATCACCGAGGTATTCTTGTCAAGCCTTCCCAATCATGCCCTCCCACTATCACCAAAGTCAAATTTCGCTGTTACACTCATGCGTCTTTTGCGCAATGCTGTGGAGTTCTTTCTTCAGTTGACTGGTATGAATCCTTTCTATATATTGATGACATAGATGTCCTAACTGACCAGCTCCAGGCATTTTTCCTGTTCCTCTATCACACCTTTTTCCCCGAGAAGACTGTCCGCATGCGTAGCTCAGACCCTCCCTGGTTAACTCCCTCCCTTAAAGCCCTGTCTGATGCCAGAGATCGCGCCCTTAGCAGAGGTAATTATGGTAAATTCCTTAGTCTTCGTGAAAAATTCACTTCTGAATTAGCCAAGTCAAGGTCACTTTATTTCTCCTACAATCACTCTTCTCCGAAAGAAACTTGGAAATCCATTAACTCTCAGTTAGGAAAACATTCGGCTCCTCCCAGTCTTGACGCCAGTGAAGTCAACTCAATGACAAATTTTATAGTACTTTTGCTCCTCCTGATATTCACCAATTTTCAGCGTCTAATGATGTCACTCATTCATCAGATGATTTGTCTGTTTCTGAAGCCTGTGTCGCTCAAATGATCAGGAGATGTAAATCAAATTCGCCTGGGCCAGATGGCATCCCTGGTTTGTTTTATAGAACCTTTGCTGATCAGCTAGCATGTCCTCTAGCTTTTCTATACAACAAGTGCATCCGAACTGGCTTTTTCCCGCGTCCTTGGAAGTACGCCAACATTCTTCCCCTTCGCAAGAAAGAC
Source organism: Prostheceraeus crozeri (assembly GCA_907163375.1). Classification (NCBI taxonomy): domain Eukaryota; kingdom Metazoa; phylum Platyhelminthes; order Polycladida; family Euryleptidae; genus Prostheceraeus; species Prostheceraeus crozeri. The sequence goes on from CAJQUW010000267.1 coordinate 19,706, forward strand.
AGCGATGATTTTCGTCCCATATCTATACTCCCTTTTCCCAGCAAGGTGTTAGAAAGGTTGATTCGTGACAAAATTCTGCTCCCCGGACTGAACCGAAGCATTCACCAAAGGCAGTTTGGCTTCTTGCCCAATAGCTTTGGTGGTTGTACCAACGCTTTGATTGCAATTAGGCTCTCCATCCTACAACACATTTCCGCTCACTCTGATAACTATGTTTCCCTCATTGCCATTGACCTTAGAAAAGCTTTTGACACTGTCAGCCACTGCAAGCTTCTTGAAACCCTTCGCGATCACTTTCACTCTTCTCCCCTTGCTACTAATTTCATACATAATTTTCTGTCTGATCGTTTCCAGCGTGTTGTATCGAATGATGTTGTGTCTGTATGGTGCCCATCTCTAGTGGAGTTCCACAAGGTTCCATTTTGGGACCACTTTTGTTTTCCTTGTTTATTGATGACATTCCTGAATTTGTAAATGCTGACACTGTTGTTTACGCTGATGATGTAACTATGTTGTCCTTTAACTCGCATGGTGAGATCTCAAGTTTACCTGATGACTTTCGTTTGTTCTCCTCCTGGGCGGACAGCAAAAATCTTGCCATTAATGTAGACAAATGCAAGTGCATGAACCTCTCCCGCTCCGCTAATCTTCCCCCAATGACTGACATTATGTTGGATGGTATATCTATCTCTCAAGTAAACTGCACCAAGATCCTTGGAGTTCATTTCTCTTCTGACTTACATTGGGACACTCACTTTTCTGTACTATATCGTCGCTGCTGTAAAGCTATGTCACTTGTTCGCCGTTTACGCGTTAATAGGAACACCGGTACAGTTGTCTGGAAAGCCTTTGAAAGTTTTGTACTTTCTCACATGCACTTTAGTTGGCCGGTCATCTGTGACATCAGTGCCAAACATTTTCAGAAGCTTGAAAGATTGTATAAATTAGCAGTGCGTTGGTCCAATAGTCGTGATCGGCCTTCACTTCGTGAAGTGCTTGATCGTAGCTGTATTAAACTTGTCAAAAGGATTAGCAACAATGTTGTCAAGCATCCGCTGTCAAAATTTTTTGAAGTGCGCAATAGCTCCCGTATTGTTCGAAACCATCGTGTATTGCTGCCTTTTCGCAGAAATTCAGCACTGTATAACAAGAGCTTTGTTAAATTTTCAAAATTCACGTGAAATCTGTCTTGTACTCATGCATGTCATACCGCTTTTGTATTGACGAATAAAGCATTATTATTATTATTATTATTATTTTGATGAAAAATAGTCTAGAAATGAGCATTAGTGTGAGCTAGATTAACATTAACTTCTAGTCACCGAATCTCAAAATATTCAGAATCGCGCGATTTTCGACTAATCGTGCGCTGAGTTGCACGATTCGGAATCTCGCCCGCCACTGATTCGAATTAATACCACCATGTATTTCAATTGTATACATATAGACCCTAATGTAGTTAATATATTTGCTTCTATAGTATAGTGTCATTTAAATAAGTCTACTTAAGATTGTATAGGTACGTGCAATGAGAGTCCTTGTTTAGAATATACATGGACCTATCGCTTTCGAATATCGTCAAGTATAATTAAATAATGTTTGATTCTAAATTCTAGCATTATTCAAATAGCTTACTTTAGAATCTATAGACTATGTGTAAAATAAGTTCTTGAATCTGAGGCGTGCGTCGTATCTATTAATAGACTATCATTGTTCCATGACCTGCCCTCGATTGCTTTTGAGACGACGGCCGCTCCACCGCTTCTATCATTTTGTCTTGATATCAGTCGACATCTCGTGATAAAGAAGAGAAACCCTCCTCTCCTGATGATGTTTAGATGTTTCGTGATAATTTTTGCAACCCTCTTCCCCCCCTATACCATCACGTGATTTATGAATAGCCCCTAAGGTGACCGCAAAATTTTCGTTCGAACGTTCGTGCACGAACTTATTTGTCAATAAGTTTACCGTTCTGTAGACGCTTCCCAGTAAACATTGTGACGTCAATGCGACGTCCCATTGACGTCATCATGCGTCTGAGACGTCTATGACCAGAACGGGATGTCGCAGTGACCTCCCATCAAAGACGTCAGAATGACCGCCTGTATATGACGTCACTGTGACATCCAAAGTGTGACCACAAACATGATCAATGAGCCACAACCACGATGAGTCATGAAATTATAACGTTTACGCTATGATGAATAAATTCCACTTAATTGCACTAAGTTTTGGGACTGTCTTTTTTAATTTCCATTCTCGAACTCTCGATCTCTTACTCACTTTATCTATCTCCTCGCTTTTCTTGATACTTTTTCTTCTGATAATGATTCTCTGTCATAGCATTAGATCTCATTCATAATTTCTCTTCTTCTTCCTCTTCTCTTTCTCCCTATTTCTATTAATCTCTCAACTCAATTCTTTTCTTCCCCCTCTTCTATTTCTCCCCACTTCTCTTCATTTTCTTCTCTTGTTCCAATTCATCATTTCTCTTCTTCTTTCATATCTCTTCTCACTTCTCTTTTTCCTCCTCTCCTTTCTCTTGATTTCTCATTCTTCCTCCTCTACTCTGTCTCCTCATTTCTCTCATTTATCTTCCTTTTATTCTTCTGTTTCCTTATCAGCTCTTCTTTTTCTTCTTCTATTTATTATTCTCCCATCAATCTGTTTTCTGCTTTGTTTTTATCTAAAATCGATGTATCTTCGATAACAACATAATGTAAAAATTCATCACTAATTTCTACCCATGCATTTCTTATTACTAGGATTCATGTTTATCGCATGGCATTTGATGAATCCCAATATTGCGATTGCAGTTGGAATAGAATACAATTGCAATACTTCAATATCATAATTCAACGGATCTCTTTTTCGGATTCATTCGTGCCCGTACTCGATGCATGGAATGAGTCTGTCTTTCGATGATTTAAAAGCATCCCAGCGTTGGCGGTCACGTCATTAAGTGCAGCCCTCGTATTTCATTTCTGAATAGAGGAGAACTGCGCACAGATTATTTCCCTACTACCGCCTGGGCGAATGACCTTCAATCAACACGTCACTATCGATAATCACATGACAGCGAGAGGAAACGTACAAGCAGTCCTTCATTTCATTCATGTTACTCGCACTGCGCATCGAACGTGATTCATGTTTTGCGATACGGTTTAGTGATAAGTCTACGACTTAGACCAAACTTTCTTAAACGACGCCTCGAGCACCTTTCCTTTCGACATTTGGAGGAACTTAAATCCACCACCCATATTCGACCTCCACAATCAATTCACAGATCATTTATTTCTATTTTCAAGTTGCAGACCAGCAGTTGACGACTAAGCTTTTGCCTTTATCATCTTACAAAACATCTTGCGATTTGGTTCACCTCATATTTAGTGACTTGACTTTATCTCCTACATTAGTCGCTGAAAACCAAGGCTTCGAATTTCATCTCGTGATCTCTGACAAGAAAATAGTCTAATGCAGTACAACAAAATGTTTTCGATGATTGATATCATCAATTGCCGGAGTTTTCAGGTGAGATGTCTACTCTTTTCACTTCTTATTAAGTTTAAGTGAATTAACTACGCACTGGATTAGTTATAAGTCTATTTTCACGAAATTATTATAAATGTTGAAGCTAATTCATGAAATCGCAAAAATAAAAGAAAAAATATTTTAATTGTCTATAAAACATGGCATCATCTGATATCAATTAATTTGTTTCAAATTTCGTGGCTCTCGAATTGGAATCAGATTAGTTCCTCCCGCCGAAGATAATTTACCATAATTAGAGGCTTTACATACATTTTGCCATGCTTAAAAAGGAACGCTGCTATTCGAACATTTTCATCTTCCTGTTATTGAACTGTTGTGTGATCATCAATATAATACTTAAAGTTTTCTGCAAAATACTGAAGTTTGTACCATAGGATTATAAATGACAATGCATAGGCAACCATTTTGACGATCAAAATGTTGTGATTGTGCATTGATTTTTTTACGTAAGTGAATAATTTAAATGTACTGTAACAATGTAATAATGTAAGGTACAGGTATCTAAGCTTATTAAGCAAATCTAGATAATGATTATGATTCTACTGTATATTTGAATAATTGGACGATTGTACGTCACACATATCAGTTTGCAATCTCGTAATGCGTGCACATACATAAGTTTTGTTGAATAATATTCAAATAAGCTTATTTTGTTGAATGTTATCAATTATTGCGAAAATGAATGAATAAATAATTTGCTTTTCTCATGAATGTATTGGATGCAATGTATTTTTTGCTAGCCTGGATTTTTATGAAATCGTTGCAAACATGACAATATTATAATTTGCATATTTGTAAGGTTAGGAACACATTCTGGGCTACATAAAATAGGCCTGTATTCGATTTAATTATAATAAAACGTTATGTTTGTATTATGTTGTAAATAGAACAAAACGTTTATTATTTGATGATAATTATGATGTCTAAAAAATGATTACCCTTTACTCAGTTTATAACTAAAGCCACTAAATTCATTTTGATAAAATTAAAAACTAATTCTTGCACAATGCATTTCGTCCCTTCTTATTCAAGTGCAAACATGCAGGATTGAATATAAAATACAAAATCTGAAATCATACTTCTACAGCAATGAATCTATGAACAAAAGGATTGTTCATAGATATATTACTGCAGAAGTATGCTTATATGATTCTAGATTTTGTATTTTATATTCAGTCCACGTTTATACTTAAATAAGATTAGGCGAAAGACATTGTGCAAGAATTAGTTTTTAATTTTATCAAAATAAATCTAGTGGCTTTTTTTTATTTATTGATAATTATGATGATTAATTTTATCATGATTGTGCAATTAATTGTGTGTAAATAAATTAGCCTATAGCCGGAAGATGATGGTCGCTTGTCCCGCATTTGCTTGAAAAACAGAGGAAATAGCCTACTATCTAAACAAGGAATTCTCTCATCATATGAATGTCAAATTTTATTGGGTTGTACAGTATTAATGCAAAATCATGTTAAAATTCATGATCTAATTTTACAGGCGATAAATATCCGAAGATGGTCAAAAATCAAAAATATATCAAAAATTGTGTCCCTGTCCAGATGCAGAGCATTGCATGCATTCAAAATATAATGACAATGTGAATTTTAAAATGTAGGCCCTATGTTTTTCTAAATTTTAGTTTCTAATTATGTCTTCAATTTATAATTTAGCTTCGATAGCCTCTAGATTTTAGGCAACAAGCATGAAGAAACTTTTATTTTGGATCAGTTGTGCCTCATGTCAATGAAAGAAATTTTACGAACTATACAGAATTATATATTGTTCATATTCAATGTAGGCCCTATATGCCTACATGTCGAAGCATCTTCTCTACGGTGACTCAAATTCAATAGGCATGCATTTCGATACCTCTGATGAGCAATTTCATCATATTAGATATTGATATTCTAATATAGTGATTTCTCTTTTGAGCGTTGTATATGTATGCCTATGTGTATGTAATTTTTGTGATCTAATGAAAATTTTGCTGTTTCTTACTTCAGGTACGTCGTGCTTACAAAAGGTCAATGGAATATCGAAGAAGGATCCGTGATTTATCAGCGTCTGCTTTTGTCTCAAGTGGAACGTGTATGCAAACAGAAATACTTATAAATTTGCGAAAATATAATTATCCACAGATGATTCCAATGTTTTCGCTATCTTCATAATTGGGTAAATGATTGAAACTAGTTTTAAGTATGGTAATGGGATGTCTGTCACGATGTCAAGTGACTCATTAGGACGTCTCGTAGGAGCACTTTGAAGACGTACGTTGGATGTCCCGGCGGGATGTCAGACTGACGTCCTGTGAGAGTTCCGCTGTGACGTACGTGGGATGTCCCGGCGGAATGTCATACTGACGTCCTGTGATGCTTCCGCTGTGACGTCTTTTTTACTGTCAAATAAGACGTAGTGGGCCATCCTGGAATGACGTCGTCATGACATCCCGCTGACGTCACATGTTTACTGGGTTTACATTGACCAGTTGCTATGGTAACGCTTTATCTTTGTTTTTGCACGCGTCTAAATGAAATACTCGTTCACATCTTGTTTGAGTATTTGTGCAACTTGTGATCGTTGGCAAGCTTGATCAAACGCTCAAATCATAATTGTTTTCAGTATCTGAACATTCGGTTCTGGGCGGGACGCTTGTCAGTAGGCCTACAGATATTTTCTGCAATTTCAATTAAAAGTGTTCGAAGGCATCAGATAAACTTAAGAACTAAAAAGTGCGCGAAAGTGCGAATGGTGCTTTAGCAGTTGAAATGCATTACTTTATAACAAAAGTGATATGGTCAAATTTCATATAAGTTTAATTGTAGCAGAGGGAGATTGCGAATCGAAAGCATCTTCTCATTAAAATATAGACATCGCCGCTTCGAATTCTACAGACAAATGGGGTGAGCGATTGCCATCGATCTATTGAGATTCGCTTGTCAGAATTGGAAATTATCAAAACATCATTATCTCAAAGAACTATTTCTTTATAGAAGGGTTACATGTCGTGATTCTTCGTTTGTTTTATAGATTACTGTGAGGATTCCTTTAATCTGTTATAAAACTCGAGTCAACCACTCGAATAAATTTATTTTCAAGCAAATTCTTTTTCTGCACATTTGTGGTAAAAGGAAGCTGTTTTACTGAATGACAATGTCACAAGGTTAGGCTACTTAGGCATACAAATCAAAACATAAGTATAGGTAACAACAATTCCAGCTAGGTCGCCGAATTTGAAATACATCGACTCAGCTTATTATATTCGCATGAAATCTTAACGTCATATTTGTCAATCACTTAATCCAGCAAACAGGTATAAATGTGAAGATATTTTCATTGGATAACTAGTGAGTGAAACTAGATCAGGAAGTTATCATCAATCACCTGAAGGATTCATAATTGCTAACATTGAATGTTGACAAAGTTTAACTTTCTATTTTTCAACTCATGTTACAATTTATCAAAAGGCTTCGTTGTTTTAATTATTCTTTAATTAAGTTTCCTCGCACGGATGTGAAGTCCATCACTCTTGATAGCAAAGTCTGTTTGAGAGAGATCAATCACAAGACACTAAATGCATGTGCATTTATTTAGGTACATCAAATATATCTGAGTCTGCGCATTCAGTGTCAAATACAACACACAGTTGCGCATTCCGAATTGAAACACGCGTATAAATGCAATAATGTCATTAAATACTAATATGTCACGGAAGTCGTGTACTGGCATGTATTTCACATTAACATACATTTGATCGAGGTACCATACTTAATTGCACTTGTGCATGTTAACCTCCAAATCGGTTTATGTTTCAACCCTCCCTCTTAGATGTTGTTCTGTTACAGGCGGAGCTCTGGAAGACAGTTGTAGCCCATTTATTCAACCGTCTCCTGATTAAGAAGTTAGAAATGCTGTATATATAACCGTTCATGTACACTTCTTCCTATGCCAAAAACCCATTGGTATGTATCAAGGATTTTTTAGCGTGCAACTGAACACAATTCGTGCAGATGAATTCGTGCTAATATGAAATATGCAGTTGTTTTTCTCGAAATGTGCAGTTGAAAAATATAGTTAGTGAGGAAAGAAATAAGTTAAAGATGCAAAGATGTAGAGATATTAAAGACAGTTGCATAAGTTGCAATACAGTAAACACATATTAAAAGACATGACTACTTGCTGAAAATTGAATTTGGCAAAATGACAGAGCTTTACGATTGTTTGTCAATGGGCATTAGGGCTACATATGAGTTGCACTGTAAGATGCATTCATGACGCTATTCTCGCCATGAACATCGGTGCGACATTTTTTTGTATGGTGTCCAAAATTATGAAATAGAAATTCCAGGCCTGATACATGTATATGCCGCTCTAACAAGAAATGTATTTATTGTACAGTGCACGTACTTCGAGCAGTGAAACTCCTAATCAGTCATGAAACATATGTTGTAGGAGACAGAGTCATAGGCAAAATAAGTAAATTTCTTACATGTCTTTCTTAAAATCATTCTTGCCATGACTTGTTATTGCAATTTTTATATATTGCATGCAAATGTTAATGTTTTCAGACATAAATAAATCGCAATTATTTGCTGCAGCGATCAATTGTAATTCCAATTCATATATGAATTACATGCATTACTGCCATTGCGCAAAATGCATCAATTAATCAATTGAAATGATCTGCTTATCATATCATGAATAATTTGCGATATCAGAATCAGTTATTTGTAGTTGCGAGGTAGGAGGGATAGCGGGACGAGAGAGAGAGAGGAGAAGGTAGAGAGTTTAATCGAATCAAATCACTAATAGGTTCAAAGTAATAACTTCAATTAAATATGAAAGTATAACTTAACCAGAATGATGCAAAACTTATTAATAAATCGATAAATCGCACGTAAAGGAGTTTCAACGCATTGACGTCTGACAAAAAGGTACAGAAGCTCTTCCGCGTGGTGAGTATACTGTGGCAATGAGATCTTTAACCTTTATGAAAGTTCGCACAAATTTAATTGTCCAAATAGCGTCAAAGCTGCTACATTTCTTGAGTGAGCCATATCATTCACATTTGCACAACCCTTGAGACAAAGTTTTTGGTATAGGAATTTATTTCTTGGTATGATCTCGTCCTGAAAAATGCGACACAAAGGTGTAATAAGATCGAACTCTTCAGGCACCGTATGCAGCTTCATCAGGGAATTATAGATAGTGTATCGGGAAGAACACGCTAAGCTACACGATGTTGCGAAATCTGCCAGGAAGACAGGGAGAGGGTTAACATCTCGCGCTGCTAAATGACAAAGATAGAGCGAGAAGCTGTCACTTCCAAGTTCCAATGCATGCGATAACGTGACTCACCTTTCATTACCTATGTGTAAATGTGTTAGCTAGGACATTGCTTCGTCTTGCTGACTATCAGACTGTCCGATTCTCAACTTCGCTCGCCATAACGTGCATTACCGTGTAACATATATTTTAAAGACAACGTTCAACCGATGGTGTTTTCGTGCTGCGTTCCTAATTGTCGCAGTGGCTATAAACCCAGGAAAAATGAGGTCATTGAGAAATGCTCAATGTTTCAGTTTCCAACAGACCCTGCTCTACATTCAAGATGGATGTCTGCTATCCCACGAAAGGATTTTACTCCTAATGAGAATCACAGAGTGTGTGAGAAACACTTCAACGACCACGACTTCGAAACAACGTCGACCGACTCACGTGAAAGTAGACGGGAGAGTAGATTATCGCAAATTCTTCAGAAGAAACGATTGAAATCAACGGCAATTCCTTCAGTGTTCCCAGAGTGTCCTAAATATTTCACCAAATCTCCAACCGTTCCCCGATCTTCAAATTCGACTGCTGATTCCCGACGGTCCTTTGAGAACAATAGAATTGAGAATTTGATCAGAGAATCTATTGAGGAAGATTCGTTTGATTCTCTCGATGCTCTGCGTTCGAAACTAAGTGATTCTTCAAGTCACCCTCTCCCCACCAATATTGTGAAGGTAGATCATCAGTCGTGTTTGATTCTTATGTACGTCAGTGTTTCTAACATCGAACTTATGGCTCCTGTTCACAAAGCTACGGTGATCGTCGACGAAAGCATGAGCGTGCGAGTATTCGTGCTGTCATCAAAGTTAGCGAATTCCAACTTTCGCCATATCTTCAGTGGAGATAAAGTAAAAACCATTTCTCAACTTTGTAACGTTATTGCCTATACGAAGAATTTGTCAGAAAAACATTTAGATAACAACAGTAGCTCTCAGTACCTAGAACTCGCTGCTTCTTTTCTTGAAACATTTTTAGATTGTGAAAGTCAATCAGATGACCCCGAATTTGAAATGTACCACCTAGTAAATTTTGTTATTGAGCAGCTACGACTTTGTCAAGTACCAAAGAATGCCAGAAAATATTCATGTAAGACGTTGGCACTTTCTTTTTTGTGGCAGATTACAAGTGTATCTTTGTATAATAAATTAAGAGATATTTTCATTCTGCCCTCTATGACTACGCTGCGTTCATTGTCTAGAGGATCTGCAGTTGAAACCTGTTCGATTGATCTCGAGTATCTGCAAAGGAGATCAAGTTTTTTGGATGACAGAGAAAAAATTGTTACATTGATGATCGACGAAGTCTATACTGCTCAGCGTGTAGAACTCAGTAATGGACAATTTGTAGGTTACATACATCGGATGGAATACCCGCCAAGACCGTTTTAACTTTTATGATTCAGTCGTCTTGTTCAAAATATAGGGATGTCGTGTGTTTAATTCCTGTGTTTCGACTTAATTCCGATATTTTGTACAATGAGTCTATGAGTGTCATTCGTCAAATTGATTCACTTTTTCATGTTGTTGCTGTTTCAACTGACAATCATGTGATCAACCGCTCTTTTTTCAAGCGACTTTGTGGTGGTAATCAGATATTTCCTTTTATTAACCATCCTATTCGAGCAGAGGCAAAACTGTTTATTTTATTTGATTTCACTCACAACTTGAAGAACATATTCAATAATTTTGTGAGTAAAACAAAAAAAGACACTTCCTGACGGACATAGAGACATTTTGAATGTTGACGGTGTTTGTAATGCCTCATTTTCACATGCAAAGAGACTGTATTCGAAGGAGGAGAACTTGCCTTTGAAGATAGCACATGCATTGAAGAAAGGCTCGCTAAATCCGGTTAATATTTCTCGAACCTCTCCTCAACATGCGCTGTCAATTTTCCATGAATCAACTGTGAATGCTCCTAGATTTTATGATGAAACTGGTTGGAGGCAGACAGCTGCATATGTACAGATAATTGTTAACGTTTGGAAAATTGTTTCACTAAAAAATCCTTCCAAAGGATTTCACAAACGTGATCCTATGTGTGAACCTTTTCAAAATCTGTCAGGTTCTCATGTTTTGTATTTGAGACGTGTCACAAATCTTTTTGAAGACTGGAGGAAGTCTAGACGGCCAGGTCTCACAGATGAAACATTTTTAGCTTGTATTCAAACTATGAAAGCTCTACCTATGCTAGCAGATTATTTAATAAAAATGCATGGTTTTTCATATGTACTTCTTGGAAAATTCTGTTCTGATCCTACTGAAGCCCGATTCGGTTGTTACCGTCAAATGAACGGGGGCAACTTTTTTATGTCAATAAAACAATATTGTAACATTATATATAAACAAATATTGTAAAATTATGTAAAAAAGACAGGAAACTGTAGAGAAATGCTGCAAACTGTAATAAATTTTCTTGTCATATTCTTCATTGCTTTCATTATTTATATAGTGTATAAAGATGGGGATGTGCGTATATACATGAGTTATGATATGCAATTAATAGTTGTACATAGCGATTTAGTATCTTGACTTAGGTAACATGAGTGGTAGTGTTCTAAACTGCTAATGAAAGTAACCCTCATTATGTCAGTAGTGCGACGTTGTTGTTCTTCCCGTAACAAAAGATATAATCTATAATTCCCTGAGCTTCATGTTTTAGGATGCGCATCCTATGCTCACACTTCTTAGCACACTTTATTGCAGGCGCACTAACTTAGGTGACTTGTCAGTAGCGTGTTAAAAATGATATTTGATGAATACCCTTCGAAATTTCCCTAATTGCTAATTGTAGATCTCAATTTCACCCGCGCATGACTGCAATTTTAAATAATTAGTTGTGTCAATGTTGAGAGATGTGAACTAGGCCTGCTGGCGATTCCTGATATTGGATGAAATGGCACCTATTCATTTATGTTCCCATCAGGGATCTGCAGCAGTCGATTTTTAACCGCTCCGCTCCATGTCACCACTTTAACCGCTCCGTCAAAACCCAATATCTCACTCCGCTCCAAGGCCCTTTCCCGCTCCACTCCTCTCCGCTCCATCTCAATACTGTAGGCTCCTCTCCTACTACCTGATTAAAACATAAATTGATTGCATGGGTTAGCTTACGAATTGTGATGGTCTGAGTTTTATGTGAGGCTAGCCGTTCTACGTATCATATTGGTAGGCCTATACCCATGCAATTGTCAAAGTTTGTAATTTTGAAAAAATAATATGATGTAATTAGCTTCTAGACAATGTAAGAAAAGTAAAAAATAATAGGAATAAGAAACAAAGTTCTTTTATGTTATTATAATATGTCACTTAAAATAGACATAGATACAAATTAATTATAACAAACTTTTATTCTTTACTAACAGCGCTACCAATAACAAACTACAGCAGTACAGTTCATCAGTATTTAGTTTCTGATAGCATTATTGCGCTTTATAAAAACCTTCATATCAAGAAGATGAGGCGAATTTCGATTTCTAAGCGATGTGCTTAGATATCCTGCAGTTGAGAACATTCTTTCAGAACTACCTGAAGTCGCGGGAACCCCTATCACTTCTTCCGCAGCTTTGCGAAGTGTTAACCGATTATTTGAAATTTCCCTCCAATACTTCATTGGGCAGTCCCCTATGTGGAATAGTTCTTTCCGCCAGGTAAATTTCAAGCTCCTCCTTTGCCGATGTTACTGGATTTTGAACAGAATCACAAGGGAGATCATCCAACAGGGATGAAGAAGGCGTAGATGGCTTGTCGCTCAACGTTAGACAGCTTCCATCTTTCATCAAATAATTAATTATCGACCACACCGCTCCAGCTCCTATCCTACTGCGCTCCAGCTACTACACCACTCCGCTCCGCTCCACCTCCATAGCCGCTCCAGCTCCGCTCCGGGGCTCCGGTCCAGATCCCTGGTTCCCATTTTTCAACTAAAGATGCAACTCAATATTTAATTATTCTATTTACATTACTCGCACTTCTTCTTAATGAGGTCAACATTAGATCCCAAAAAATCATTCAAAGGGACTCCCCAAAACGCTGATACTCCTTTGACAGTTACGATTCATGCTCTATGCTAGTTAACACTAGCGATGTCAGTCAACATTAAAACATATTTACATGTAAACTTGTATCAGTAGTAGCCTAAATCAAAACAGCAGCTTTGACAGTGTTCAAGCTATGTGAAGTAGCAACTACAAAATACTGTTGGTGTCTCAGTTAACTATCTGATTCATTGAATGACCTCAAATTCACGGTCTTTTCTAACATTGTACGATGCAAGTAACGTCGGCATTTTTGCATTAGTGTTCAACTTTATTCGCTGTTGTCAACCATGCAACTCTTCATCATGGCAGGAATTTCGTTCGGAATGTAAAATGGCGAAAAAACATTCGACAGGTCATCATGACGAATACGAAATCGTGAAATCGAATTCTGTAAAAATTACCACACCAATATTGATGTCATCATCAAACTTGGTTAGATAGTCATGAACTTTAAGGATAGCATGAAGTGCACAGGAAAACTTGCAAGTTCCAAGCTCACCTAAACACCCAGCAAGGTGTGAAAGCTTAAGCTCGATCAAAAGTCGCTGAACAATTTCGGCTGGGATTCATTCATCGTCTTTTTCGTGAAATCATCAGACAGCTAACAGTTTCGTCAACATCAAGTTTGTACTTTTATGTCTGTAAATTAATAGCCAAAATGTTTGATGAGTTGATGCATGAACTTTTCGTAATTTAATGAATACACATGGTCATGGTCTGAGCTTCCTGATTCCGGTTCTTCAACTTTTATTCTGTAAATTGTGTAATACACTGATAGATCCACAATAAAGGAATAATTTTAAAGCTCTTCAATTCAGCGATCAAGAATTGTTTATTTGAAATTTTAGATTCTAAATCATATAATGATTACTTTTTGACTGCTGCTTAACTTGATGCTTTTAAGTAGTAACTAAAAGCAGTCATAAAATGTCACAGATAAGTATCCAGACAGAAACTAGTCATACAAGTACGTGATAAGCAGTGATGAGGAAGAGTCAGGTATCAAAATTTTGCTAACAATTAACTTAAATTACTACACATTCCCGTATCATGCCAATAATTGATCATCTTCAGGCAGAAAAATTCTTCAAAAATCAATAATAGGGCATCCACAAATTTTACCTTATCAGCTTTTTTTATTTATTTTTTTTATTTTTCACGAAAAGATTTATGTGACATTTATGTCTCGGCGAGACTTCAAGGGCACAAGAAAAAAAAAAACGCAGCAAAACAAATTCGATCGACGTCACAGGAGAGAGGCAAATGTTAGAAATTGAGAAGCAAACAAAAACATATCATCAGTGACTGAAGGCAGTAAGCAGGAGTTCGGATTTCAGGGCCCTCTTGAAGGAAGGGACTGAGGGAGCCGCTTTGACACTATCCGGCAGACTGTTCCACACGCGGGCAGCCGCGACCGGGAAGGCCCTGGCACCGACAGTCTTCAGGCGGGAGGTTGGGACAAGCAGCTGGTCACCTGAGGCCGAGCGGAGACTTTTACGGGAAGGGATGGAGGACACACGATGCAAGAGGGACGACAAGTATGAAGGGGCTCCTCCCCGAAGGCACTTGAACGCGAATACCGCCACGCGGAAGGTGATGCGATGGCGGATCGGGAGCCACTGCAGCGACTGGAGAAGCGGAGTGATGTGGTCACGGGAGCGGGCACGAAACAAGATCCGTGCCCCAGCATTCATCACGGATTGCATTCTGGAGAGGGAGTTATCAGGGAGACCATACAGCAGACTGCAGCAGTAATCAAGTCTGGAGAGCACTAGGGAGACCACGAGGGTGTTCAAGACAGATCTGGGAAGGAAGCGATGTATGGTTCGGAGCTGACGGAGAGTCGAGAAGCACTTGGAGACGATATTCGAAATCTGGGGTTGCATTGATAAGCAGGGGTCGAGAAGCACACCAAGATTGCGGACTACGGTTGATGGACTGATCACACTCTCTTGGTTGATGGCGGTGGGAGTCAGTGGGGCAAGGTGACGACGTCTTTTGGAGGTGAGCCACATGACTTCTGTCTTGCTGATGTTGAGCAGAAGGCGATTACTTGCCAGCCATCGGTGGACCTCCGCGAGGCAGTCGCTCATCTTGGAGGAGAGATCCATAGCCTGAGAGGGTGAGCAGGACGCGTAGATCTGGATGTCGTCAGCATACAGATGGAGGGAGGCGATGATGTTGGGAAGGTCTGAGGTGTAAAGCAGGAAAAGGATTGGGCCAAGGACGGAGCCTTGAGGGACCCCCTGCGACGATCTGGCTGAGGATGAGGTGGAGGACTCACACACCACAGTCTGACTACGGTCGCGCAGAAATGAAGCGAACCACGACAGGACATCCCCACTCAGGCCGAAAGTCAACTCAAGGCGACGGAGGAGGATGTCGTGGTGAACGCAGTCGAAAGCAGAGGAGAGGTCAAGGAGGGCGATGAGGCACAAGTCACCGCTGTCGATGGACGAGAGAAGATCGGACGTCACCTTCAAGAGGGCGGTTTCGGTGGAGTGCAGGGACCGGTACGCTGACTGGAGATCGGGAAGGAGGCTGTGGGCGTTTAGGTGAATCAGAAGCTGACGCGCCACCACACGCTCAAGGACCTTGGAGAGTGTGCACAGCTTGGAGATAGGGCGGTAGGAAGAGACGTCAGTGGGGTCAGGGTTGCCTTTCTTCAGGATCGGGTTGATGATTGTTTCCTTCCAGGATGTTGGGAAAGATCCGGAAGATAGGGACGTGTTGAATAGGTGAGCGATGAAGGGGGCCAGGATATCGATGTTCAGCTTAAGAAGTTCAGCCGGCAAACAGTCACGAGAGCTGCGTTTGTTCGGGAGGCGTGAAACAATCTCGACGACGTCAGAGTCAGTGAGCAGCTGAAACTCAGTGAAGGAGCAGGTCGGTGGGCCTTTGGGGAAATCAGGAGGTGGATGCTTCGCTGTTTTGTCATGAATGACCTTGACCTTCTCGGAGGAGTGCCGCTGGAAGGACTCGGCGCAGATGTTCGCGTTGGGATTGCTGTGAGCGCGGCCCATCAGTGTGTTGATGGAGTTCCACATCAGACGGGGATGCCATTTCTCCGAGTCTGTCTTTTGTTTCCAGAATGCCTCACGCTTTTGAAGGGTCAGCTTCTTGTATGATCGTCGGACGACTTTGAGGTCAGCAGAGGCGGAGGCTGCTGCAGCAGGATCGGAGATGTTGAGACGCTTGATGCGTCTTTCAAGGCGCCTGGCATGCCGCTTTAGCGTCTTGCAGTCGTTGTCAAACCAGGGATCTGACACTCGAGGGCGACAGCGCACAGTCTTGTGAGGGACAACGGAGTCAAGGGCACTAGTGACCTCGTCATCGAAGAGATCAGCAAGATGATTGACGTCAACGTCAGAGGGCAGGGAGGAACACAGAGTAGAGGTGAGGAGAGCAGATTGCAGAGCCTGATTGTCCAGAGATTTCCATGGGCGTGTGGTGATGGTGCGGTAAACCTTTTTGTGGGATACCTCCAAAGGATAAGATACATATTGGCGCATAATAGTTTTTATTAGTGGTACCGACATTTGGGACTTCTTACTTTGTCAAGGCGATTCAGAAATGAACATGCGCGCACATTCTGACGCACCTTATATACCAAGTAGGTCACGTAGAGATGATAATACATATTGGATTAGAAGTCAGCCATTTCATTTCTTCTGTTCACCTAAGGTTCCAGGATTCTGATTTGGCGAGCTTCAGACAATGCTGTCTTCAACGACTCAGTCAGTACATTCATCAATAATTTGTGTATGGAAGCTATCAAGAGAACCATTATGATCTGGATGTCTAGGAATTAAATGATCAGAAAGAGCGCTGACTTTTTTATTTTCTTATTATAATTTATATGATTATTCAAGGCACTGCACTAGATATAGATTTGGTTGGCTTACTAATGAAGATTGGCGTATATATTGTATTTGACCATAAGTTTGCGAATCTGTTTATTAGTTCTGTCATCAAAGAAATCTAATTTCAATTTAGTTTAACACTAAATGGGATCCTTTTCGCTTTTGAATTTTTTGAATTTTTGTTTTCACAAAAGTCCTGATCACTGAATCCATTATTCCAACAATTTTTTTCACTATACATGTAGCCTACTAATAATAGCCGTTTCTCTTTCTTCAAAATCACTGCATTAATTTTGAACATTATCTTAACAGTTCTTAATGTAGCTTGCGTGATTCGGCAAATATCTTTTTTGTTCAAATATAACCCGAATGGGAATCTTTTTTAGCTAAATTTTTATGATTCGCCATAATTTATTAAGTTATTATAAGTTATTCATAAGTTATTCATATGAAGCGACCGCTACCACGCGTTTTGAGATATTCAGACAAGTTGAAAAAATAAGTAATTTAATTACTTATGATATTGCTACAAGAGTGCATGAAAAGTATACTGTAGAGATATTGCAAATCAATGTCCAGTGGCTCCTCAAAAAAAATTCGCTTTGTGCACAAATAACAGACAATTAAGCGTGTCTTTTTTAAACGAACGTTATCGGGTGCATTTTATTAGTACTATAAATGGAGGAATGTACGAAATCGCATCATAAAACCATTGTGGAGGGACAATTATTTTCAGTACCGGTATATGAGATTTATCTTGGGAGCAGTTCGAGCTCAGAAAGATTTTTTTCTTAAGTAGGCATATGGAACCTCCGTTGATAATTAGTTAGATCAAAATGAAACGCCGTTGCTTTTGAATGGCCTTTATATAAATTATAAGATATTCTGTTAAATTTCATAGCAATCAATTATCCCAGAGGTCATGCAATGAAGCAAAGTTATCATAATCCACAACTACATGAATGACAATGTCCAAGCAAGCAATAAATTAGTCACATGAAAAGTCTTTCACATGCCATTTTGAAATAGAGCGACATGTTAGAACTAACCCTATATTTAGTATGGTGCATAAGCTGATAGCAAATATCCGTATACGGTATACAAGCTTCGGATAATGGTTTTCACCTTGCATCCTCAGCCAACAGACGATCGTCTAGATAACAAAAACATGAGGTTTATTGTCAAGCTTCCGCGTGACCTCTCGCATTTTCAAAGCTTGCTAAGCGAGACATTAAATCATGAGTGCGCAACACTGCCCAATTTCATGCTTTCTGTTGACATCAGGTGTGTGAACAATGCCTCGTCAAAGAATTTATAGATAAGAGTCATTATAACTGCCCATTCTCAGACTGTCTCGGAATGTTCATGACATCCTCACGATATTTTCCAGATCAATATTATTTGAGGGAAGCAATAATGATTTTAATAATAAATTGAACAAATAGTAATAGCTATATCGACACATTTGCCCCAATGTATGGAGTAGATTCCACTATTATTTGAGATATGCAAACCGATTTTAACTCATTCGGTGACTAAAAAGAGATTTCCCACAAAACCCGGGTTGAACTTTGGTCAGATATCGTCAAAAATCAGCTTCCAAAATCAGAATATATTTCTCGTATACCGGCATTTTGAAGGAACAACTCTAATATTGATATGACATGAATGCTTTTTGGCAGGGACGCCGTCAAGGGTGCTGCAGGCGTTGCTTGTGTGCCCTCCTCATAATTTACGGTAATACTCCTTAAGAAGCTGCAGTTTTACGAATTTCATATCAGTGCTGACTGTTGACTATAGGCTCCAGGCTGATTTGCGGTTCATTCTCAATGACGTTGATCACTACTTTGTGGTCGTGCAATGAATAGAAGTGTATATGAAGTGTGTCGTTGCGGTTTACCGTTCTGGCGCGCCATAGACACAATATAGTCATGGTTGAGTTGTAAATCTTGTCATTGGTGTGCCGAAACCGGCTGCAAGATCATCCATTACTAGTATACTTGTAACTTCTCTCTCCCAAATGACAGTCAACGTGTTATGACAACGGACGTTTGCAGGATGTTTTTGCATTGAACACATTTTAGAGGTTCTTTGATCCTATTGATTGAGCATCATGCTCAGTTCGTGTGCAGGGATTAATCATCGAGCTAAGGAGATGAATTGTTTTACAGATCGCTCCACTGCATACACAAAGGCAATTTATATGATTTCCTTTTTGTTACAAAACAAAAAATAGAAGTATAAAGGATTGCATCGAATATTTAAATTGCATGTATTTTTTTCTGTGATCCATTACAATTTATACATGGTATAGTATCACGATGTTTTTGCGATGTTCTTTTAGAACAAGCTTTGTAAGTAAAATTGCTGATAAGACGCTTGATATATTGGCATTCATTTTATAGGCCTACTGGAAAAAGCAACACAATAGAAATTCTGTTGTAGTTTTCAGTGGATTAATGCAAGCAATTTATTTCCCAGTAAAAAGAAAATGTGTTGCCTAAAATAAAACCCACTGTGAATAAAATTAGACCTTTTGCCATTTTTTGTTTGTCTTGCAGTAAAAGGGTGTGACGAATGGTTTATGCATCGTGTAGCATGCCTGTAGAATTTAACTTGTTGGCATTGTGTTAGACTTAAACTAAAATTGGCAATAAAGTGATTTTCAACTCATTCAATTTTCACACTCATTTATGCCAGGAATATATCATTTATAGCAGTTGTTCAATCAGCATGGAACTATATTCGATAGATATCAATTAAAAGTTGACATGTGAAAACCTCAATAGTTCGATAAGGCAAATGAAATGTTCAGTTGGGTTTGGAAGGATGGGGTCCTGTAATGCCCTCCTTCAGATCGGTGCAACACTTGATCAGCGTTGATGGGTGTGGTCACGGGGCAGAAAAAAGGACGCTAGACTAGCTAAGAGGAGTACAGATTGAAACCAGTGCCAAATCATTGGTCATGATCCAGGATGGACAATGATAGACATTTTCGGTAGTGTGGGCTTCATATAAACACTCCAAATAGACCCCAAAAGTAAACCTATAAGCTTTCAGCCACGCAAGATCACCTGAAAGTGCCGCATGCAGCTTGAAACCAATGCCAAATCGTATATGATTGCATAAGTCTCAATTCCAGTGATGGGTCAACTCCACTGTATATTCCACTTGGGTCAGATTAACACTTCTACTTCATCTTTCAATCCTAAGACAGATGAGCCAACATAGGCCTACATGTAACTTTAAGCTGTTGCTTTGACATCAAAACAGGAATATTTCTTGCTCAGATATATCTATTGACTTCTCAAAATTAGAAAGCTCTAAAGATCTCTCAATATATGAATGAATGTAAATTTCGCGATCAGAAACCAATTATAAACGGTTAATTAACTATATCAAAAATACTCCAGATTATGTACCACAACTACCTTTACCGGTTAATTTTAACAGAATTTTAAGGACGATCAAAAGGAGCTTTAAGCGAGTGGATAACATAAATAGGAAAGATTCTCAAAATTTGACGGCTGATAACAAAATTGAGACAAGCTTCTCAAAGCATTGGATCTGCAACATTTGAGGATTTATTTCAGGAACTGCGTCATTTATTCGAGCAGTCATAAGTCACACTTCATATGCGTGCAATGTATTTCAAACAACGATAAATATATTTCAGATTTGTAGAATGGATGTATTCCAGAAAGAACAACTTGAATTAGAAATACTGCATAAAATAAAATCTTACACCTCGTTTCTTATCTTTCAGAAACTCAAAATGCTTTTCATTTAAATGTTAGTTTATTTTCAGAAATATGATATGAATTTCAGGAATTAATTGTTGCATTTCAGAAAAGTGAAATGAATCTCAGGAAGTGTCACTTCAATTTTTAGAGGTGATAGTATTATTTCAGAAATGTAACTTGTATTTCAGAGATTGTAATCTGTATTTCATAATCGTGAAATGTAGTTCAGAATGTGCAAGATATATGAAGGAAAGAGTTACTTCAATTTCAATCACGTAAAAAAGTTTTCAGAAAGCACTTCATGTATTTCAGAGCCGTAAAATGAGCTTCAGAAAGTGTTGATTGTATTTCAGAAAATGTAATATGCAACTCAGAAGAATCAAATGTTATTGAGAAACTATAGGTTATATTTCAGATATAAAAGGTAAATTTGAGATGATATCAAATGCATTTCAGAGACGTTGAATGGATTTCATAATGTATAAATTGTGTTTTATACATTGGATATTAATTTCAGAATATGTATTAGTCATTCCAGATTTGCAATATGTTAGCCAGGAAATGAGCTTACTACTTTCTTTTCAGAAGCAGGATGTGTATTTCCTAAAGCATAATTTGCATTTCAGTTCCACAAAATATATTTCAGAAGTTTGACATATATTTACGAAAGAGCAAAATGCATTTCACAATGTGTAGAATGATTTCAAGAAAGGTCAAAATGTATTTCAGAAATCGTAAATTGATTTCAAGAAAGTGTTAAATGATTTTTATTGACCAGGTTTCAATTTTTTACTAATTTCAGATTATTGCAATGTCAAATGCGTTTCCATGAAATGTTATTAACTTATTGAACACACATCAACTTCTAAATTGGAAGCTCAAATCAATCCCCTTATCGATAAAATGTTCGAGTTCTATTGTTGATACATTACAGAAGTGATTCAGGATAACTGCTGCATTCGACCACCCATGTTGCGGAAGTCAGTGGCTAAGTGCCCTCCTTGCCTACATCTCATTCATGAGAATTGCAGCACACAAGTTTTGGCAAATGATTATCCTTCTTGCCCGCTTTGTCGAGAGACTATTGCCGAAACGGAATCCGTGGAAAGGAAGACATAGGTCCCATACATGTAACAAGAACACGGACAATCGTGACTTATATGTGACTTATATCGTCGAAGCTGCCAATAAGGAAAAGGACTTTCGGAAGCGTTAGGCGCATAGAGTAAATAGGTAGAGTGGTAACTCCGTATTTATTAAATCCCCAATGTGTATATACACTTTCGATTTTATTAAATGAACTCAAAGTGGAAAGAGTTACTTAATTTCATTCATGTAAAAGGATTTACCGAATACCGAAAGTGCTTTATGTATTTGAAAACCGTGAATTGGACTTCAGAAAGTGTTGATTATATTTCGGAAAATGTAATATGTATCTCAGTAAACTATAGTAAACTAAGTATATATATATATATATATATATATATATATATATATATATATATATATATATATATATATAATAGAATTAGTTTTATGAAGAAAAAACCATCCAATTCGGTACTCCGAGTTTCATGCGTCTATTGACACAATCATCAGCCGAATGAATTTCATACAGCTAAAATTCTTGCAGCAATACCGATAACATTAATCAGAGTACATCAATCAAATTAAAGTAAGGAAAGATAGAAAGATAGAAAGCTATGAAATGTACTTAAAGCATGCACTGTGCATCACGTCATTCTGAAGTTGCAAAGCAAATATTTGTTTTTGTGCCTACACTTTGACACCAGTTCACTTCTGCTGTTAAGAAGATTTTTGTCTCTGCTTCTCAAAATGTAGTACTTTTCATAAGAACATGAATAACAATTCGAATGTCCTGGCCTGTATGGTTTACATTTCTTGACGATTTTCCAAGTAATTTTTGGAGTATTGTTTCTTTCCTTGAGCTTCCATTATTCTTTGGATAATTGCGTTTCATTTTTATACTTTGCATGGTTGAACGATTTCTTATGATTTGCGTACCTCAATTTGAAACTGCCTTCACTTATCCCGATGCATTCTCTTTCAGTATAATTCGGATCTTCACATGCTATTACCGCTGAGTACTGAGTATCTGACAGGCACCCGTTTCCGAGAGGACAATTTTCCTTATTTGTACAATTGCAAGTTTTCTTTTTGACTTCTTCTTTCTGCAAAACACTTTTGCTGTGACCATTTATTATCCTCTTTACATTGGGCATGGAGCTGTAACTCAGCTTCAAGAATTTGTGACCCGGTGAGAAATGCTTACCAATGAGAGTCAAAAAATGTCTGCCGATGTTCGTTGCAACATTCTTACTAAAGGGCGGATTAAACCAAACAATGGCCCGCTTCCTTTTCTTTTTCTGCATTGTCGCATCTGCGCTTGGCTTCTTTTGATATACAAGTTGGTGTGCATATCCATTTCGGTTCAAAACATCTTGATAATATGCAGAAGATTCTTTGAATATGCTTTCGTCCGATGATAGCTCTGATAATCTCTTTTCCACAATGTTAGGCACTTCGTTGATGATGTTCTTTGGATGGTTCGATTTGGCATTGATGTAAGTCACATTTTGGTCTGGCATACGGTAAGGCTTATAAGTCCCATTGTTTAAGTTAAATGTTACATCCAGGTAGTTTACAATCTTGAGGTTGCATGAAACATCCAATTGTAGTCCATGATCCTGGAAGATCTCATGAAATCTTTTCCTGATAATATCAGCACGGCGCGCAGTTATATTTCGAAAAAACCGTCATCACGATAAAGACCAACACAGTTAATGTCAAACTCTTGGGATACCAAATGTAGCAAGAATAAACCGACCAGCTCACAAACCTCCGCGCCATCATATGCCCCCATTGAAACATCGAAGGCTTCATTTTCCCGTTTTACCCATGGTTCTCCATTATTAAACAGCATATATACATATATATGTTAGAAACTATCTTTAAACTATCTCAGATGATGTCAGATGCATTTCAGAGACGTTGAATGGATTGCATAATGTATAAATGATGTTTCGCACATCGGATATTAATTTCAGAAACAGGATGTATATTTCTTAATGCATAGTTTGCATTCTAGATTCACAAAATATAGTTCAGAAGGATTGACATATATTGAAGAAGCAGGAAAATGTGCTTCAGAATGTCCAAAAGTTTTTGAAGAAAGGTCAAAATGTATTTCAGAAATCGTCAATTATTAATTCACTAACTACGTTTGACTTCAGTTCCATCTTATTTCAAATTGATACAAGTTTTTTGGGTAATATGCAACATAATGCCTAAAAAGAATATTTCCATAGATCACTATTTATAAACAAAACACTCAAAGTCCCATGTTAATGTCCGTTAATGCAGTTTTGAAGAAATTACAACGGAATTG
>CAJQUW010000269.1:0-25309 GCA_907163375.1 Prostheceraeus crozeri
CTTAGAGTCAGAGATCAGTGGCAATGGTGGACAAAAGACATCCACATCTGCACGACATGATACAAAACATGCTCCATCCTGGACAAAATCCCTTCTCTGCTTATAGTCTTAACCCTGTAACTACGGTGGGGTCGCTAGCGACCCCAAAGCTTCCTTTCATCGTATTTTTTAAGTCGAAAAATTATTTTTTGCTGATTATTTCAACCGTGTATTTTCAAGTTGGCGTATTGACTGTGTCTGGACGATACCGTTTACTTATACCCCCTTTCACAAAAAAGTAGCAATGATTTAAAAATATTCAAACGTTACTTACGGCTGGGGTCGCTGGCGACCCCACTGATATTTAATGTTGTTGCGTATATTATGAACATGAATTCTTTCGTAAATCCATGGCTGTATAGAAAAATGACTCAATGAACATTATCTACTGTTAATTTGTTTTATTATCAAAGGTAAACAATTGCTGAATAGGCCTACATTGTTAGCTGTGAAGTATTATAGGCATACTTATTTTCATCTGCACATAGGTATGGCTCATGCAGGAATGCACATGTATCTGTAAATGAGAATTGCATTGAGATAAATTCTAAATTACAGATTTAGAAGCCATAAATCGACATATGAAGTGGATACACAATATGTATTTTCCTGTCATAGCGATAAGAAAAAACAAAGGAGTTTCATAATTCATAAAGATCAATACGGCGCGTTACGATTCAGAACATGGTAAAAATGATACAGACACTAACAGATCATTGACAAGATGTACATACAATCTTTAGGTGTTTTTGTTTGCAAATTGGAGTGTTGCAAGTACTACATCTTTCACTTGTTTTTCGGTCATCTGCTCGAGGACATAATGAACAACGAGCTCTTTTCCGATTCATGCTTGTCTGTCGGATAACATCTCGCTGATCTCTCTCGCGCACATGCTGTAATGGCCGCTCAGGGATTTTGGAATTCACAGCGTCTGAAATGAGTTCCCTTTCTAACTGCTACAGGAAAAGGCGTCGCTTTTGAGACTTGCCGGAAAGCAGATCAGGATTGACCATGAAGATGATATGCGCGTTCAATGCGCCGATGTCGATTAGATGGTGAAAAAATATCATCGGTCAACGGCGAGATTTGCGCTGACAAGAGTATGTTCTCAGGAGTTGATCGGCCGTGTCCACAGCTCCTTTTGTTCTATCGTAGTGGATAATGATCTCCGGGTTCTTGTCTCTTCTTTCACTGATCCGACCATCATCATGCTGTGATGACATCAAAATCACATTCTTCTGCTTCTTAGGAACATAAGAAACAAGTGTCAAGTCTTTGGTGTACGCGAAAACAGAAGAATTGATTTCTCTTCCTTGCACGTGAGAGATAATCGGAGGGAGAAACCTGTTCTTTCTCACTGTGCCACAATAAGTCACATTTCGCGCTTGTAAGGATTCGGCCAAAACTTTCGAGGAGAAAAAATTGTCCGCTGTGCACCCTCTTCCCGAACCTTGTAATGACGATGTCATATCCAAAGCTACGCGAGTAGCTTGTCCAACTTCCGGACTTCGGCCAATCTTCTCAGTATAGAGTTCAAAATTACAAACATGAGGCGTATCCACGTCGCAGCAGGGCCAAAATTTCAAGCCATATTTACCTGGCTTAAGGTATGTAGACACGGAAAGGACAGCGTCCACGATACACAACAAGTTGTTCGTCTACACAACACTGAAATCCAGGTTTGAAATTGTTGCGACATCTGCTTGCAATCTTTTCAGTCACCTCGCGAATTGGAGCCATCTTATCTCGTACGTAGACATCGCTCCTGTCTGGTTTCTTTGTAATCAAAGCGCAGCACACGCGTCAAATGTTGGAAGCGGTCACGCGCCATAGCCTGTCGAAATATCGAACGGCCGTCTTACAGATTCCACAGATGAGCGATGGGTTCGTGTCGTCCTCGATAGACCCCAGCAATAATGATCAGTCCGAGATAAGTCATTATTTCCATTGCGGTGGTATCAATTCAGTCATCATATACACGGTGTCCTTCAGTATATGTAAATTTTTCGACAATGTCAATTATCTCAGGTGTAACGAAGCTCATGAATGTAGCACTTGGAGAGGAAGCCGCCTCCCTAACCTGACGAGAGGGTCCGCTTACGTCTCTTACGATGTTTGATAGTGGACGACGGCCGCGATTGTCCGTGATCGGATGTGGAGACCACACTGTCCCATCCTGTGACTTGAAGCTGTCAAGACGAGAAGCGGAATCACGACGAGGAGCTGAATCAGTAATATCACGTTGCTGTAGGCCTATTCGCTGTAGCAGAGGGCCTATGTCTTCGTCGTCGCTACTCATGTGTGAAGAGTCATTACTTTCGGCATTAGATACAACATTGTCAATTTCGTCGGAGTCAGAGGTGTCATCGCTGATGATATCCTCTTCATCATGAAGTTCTCCAAATAGTAAATTGGTCGCCGAAATCACAGCCTGTCGACGTTCCCTGCCAGTGGCCATGACATAGGTTACGCATCTGAATGATGACACATGCATGAGACAAACCAATTTATTGCAAGGACGTGATTGCTTCAAGTATCAACCAATGACAATCAAGCTCACCTCGTGGGAAAGCAATGAAGTCTAGGCCTACAGGAATTATCGGCGTGAATGCAGTGTCATTCACAGTGAGATAATTATTGATAATAGCGTCCCCGTTAGAACAGCGCTTCACTCCCCCTTCAGAATAAGCTTTATATAGAAGAACACACATGTAGACGACAAGATAGTTACTTACACTGAACTCGGTGCTGCAATGTCTTTGTCAACTATTAGTGTAATAGCTAGTCTTTCAATTGCCTAGCACTGCATCGAAGAAGAGAAGGCCATATGTAGGCCTATTAGGCATACATATGAGGTATCGCCCTAAATTCTGAAGGTTTATGCCAATTATGTTGACCCAAGTAATGGATAAAAGACCGTTCCAGGACACCATAAAATTCAAAAAAATAGTATCTTTAAAAACGACATAAATTCATGAATTTAGACCCTTTTTCAGGTTTTTAAGACCTAAATACATGAATTTAGACCGTTCCAGGACACCATAAAATCAAAAAAATTAGTATCTTTAAAAACGACATAAATTCATGAATTTAGACCCTTTTTTCAGGTTTTTAAGACCTAAACTCATGAATTTAGTCCATTCAAAAAGTACCATTTTTTCAAAAAATGGTATTTTTAAAAACGACATAAATTCATGAATTTGAACCCTTTTTCAGGTTATGAAGACCTAAATTCATAAATCGGCTAAAGCCAGAGGAGCTTCGCTCCGATTTGGGCGTTTTTAAAAATACCCAATTTTTCAAATTTTTCAAAATCTCAAATTTGAGAATTACAATCGGGCGAAGCCCTAGAACCTTCGGTTCGATTTTCACCCGCCCCCAAAATCATGACCGTTCTAGGACACCGAAAATCATAAAAGTTAAGAATCTCAAAATTTGAGAATTACAATCGGGCGAAGCCCTAGAACCTTCGGTTCGATTTTCACCCCCGCCAAAATCATGACCGTTCTAGGACACCGAAAATTAGTATTTTTAAAAACGTCTTTTAAATCCATTTTTCAGGTTTTTAAAATATATCATGTGACTAAAAATATTTCTTTAAAAATGGAAGAAACAAAAGTGGAAGGAACTTCAGAAATGGAAGGAACCTCAAGAATATATCCTTCGTTATCATATGAACGTAGTTCTACTTTAATGGACATTGAAAAGATTAACATTGAAAAAATGAATAAAGAAAAACACAAAGATAGAGTTAGGTATATGAAAGATAAGGAATCACAATTATTATTAAGATTAGAGCATTATAAAAAATTAAGAAAGAGATGGACTAAAGTTAAGAATGTAACACAAGGAATTGGCATATTCTTTACAATAAGTTTGGGTGCTTTAACAATTGTTATATCTTCAGGTGTTTTAGTAATTCCAGTAGTTGCTACAGCTTTAACAGGTACGGGTGTTTTTGCAACTTCACTTGTTACAATGTTAGATAAATCTTTAATAACTAAGAAACGAAAATCATTAAAAACTAAGCATTTACATATTAAAGAAGTCTATGATAAACTACATTACTACTTTCAAAGAGTATGTGATGATAATGTTATTACGTTAGATGAGATTGAAAAATTTGATCAAATAGCTAATGAAGTAAATCAAATATCATTTCAATCACAGACAGAAAAAGTTGATGATAAAAATAAAAAGGATGGCAAAATTTCTAGTGATGCTAAAATTTCTAATGAAGAAAATGACAAATTTTTTTAGAAGAGCTAAAAACTTTAAGCGAAAATTTAAGCAAAACTTTATTAAACAAAACTTTATTAAACAAAACTTAAAACGAGAAAACTTTAACCGAGAAAACTTTAAACGAAAAGATGTCAGACAACAAAGCAATAAAAAAATAATTTGTTCAGTAAAATGTTTTTGCTGTATTCCAATGTTACCACAAAATTCAAATATTATATTTTAAAAATGGATAAAATTAGAGCTGATAATTTTAAAAGAATAAAACAATTAGAAGAGTTAATAAAACAAAGAAATATTATGATAGAAAATCATCTTCAACATAGAATGATAAAAGCTGGTATTCAATCTGATATGTTTGAAAAAATGCAGCAAACCGAACAAGTAAAAACTGATTTTGAAAAAACTATGAAACCATTTAAAACTCTTGAAAAAGAAAGTACAAATAATGATAAACAAATTGATATAACAGATCCAGAGCACAAAACTGTATTAGATGACTATGGATTACTAGAATCAAACATTAATAAGAAATTACCAAAATCTATGCAATTTGAACATTCTATTTCATTTATAGATGGAAAAACAATACCTAGATTTTATCTCGGACAAAAAGAAATATTTCCACAACCTTTTCGAGGTATAATTTTTTCACCAGATAAATCTCCTTTTAATTTAGATAGAAATTTTGTTAATCTTTTAAGAGGAGCAGATTTAAATAATTATGCTGTAGAAGATCTCATAAAATATAAAGCTATGTTAGACAGAGTTGGTGCAGTAAAATCTCTTAGACGTTATAAACAATTAGAAAATTTATTATCAACGGGAGTTAAAGTAGGGAAAGGTTTATCTGAAAAACAGAAAACTGAAACAACTGTATTTTTACCAGATGATCCACAAGAATTACTAAATAGATTAAATATTTTAATATCTGCAATAAAAGAAGGACATAATTCTAGTTTCAATGAAATTCATGCTATATTGAAAAGACTGTTAGAAAAGAAGATTCTAAATGAAGAGGATTATAAAAGTATAACGAACCGAATGTTCTAGGGCTTCGCCCGAACCGGTCATCTCTGATGTCTTTAAGGGCTTCGCCCGTAGCTGAAATATGTTGTTGTTTTTAATTTTTTATAAAAAAAATATTTCATAAAAAAATATTTATTTAATTTTTTTAGTTTAAAAATGTGTTCAGCAGATTTAGACAAAATTAATAATCATTTAGAAAATTTGATAGAGATTTTGGGTTCATCAAAATTTAGTACGACGTTAAAAATTATAACAACTACTTCATCACACACTTGTAATTTAGAACCCATTCTACATTTGGAACAAAATAAAAATTATCAAATTGCATTGACTAGTTTCTCTACATTTAACACTATTCAAAACGTTATCAAAGATGTGAATGATCAATTTAGATATTCTACTGATAAAGGCAAAACATGGAAAATACTAACTTTTCTTCCTGGTTCTTACGAAGTTGAATCAATATCAAATGAAATTAAGAGACATTTAGGTATATCATTTAAAGATAAGAAACAATTACATTTTGCAGTTGAACCGGCAGTTAATAAATTTTCTCTTACTTTAGACGAAAATCATCAAGTTGATTTTAATCATGATAGATCATTGTCAAAGCTATTAGGATTTAATAAACAAACCTATAGTCAAGGTTATCATTTAGGTGAGAAGATTCCAAAAATAACTGAAATAAATTCAATTGTTGTACATTGTGACATTATTGGAGGATATATAAATGGTAAATTATCAAATTTAATATTCAGTTTTCCAGCTTTTACTGTACCCATTGGTTATAGATTAAATGTAATTCCACAAACATTAATATATTTTCCTATTACAAGAAAAACTATTAACAACATTAACATGAGAATCACTGATGAAAAAGGACAAGAAATAAATTTTGGAGGTGAAGAGATTATGATAGATTGGTTCGGGAGGTATAAACCCCCGTTCGGGAGGTATAAACTCCTACGCGAAGCTAGAGAAGTTTAATTTTCTTCTTCTTTAGAAACAAAAAATAAAAAAAATAAAAATAAATTTTTTTATTAAAAAATGAGTGAAGTACTACCATTAAATAAAAAAAAACTTAAATTTAATCATCATCCAAATTTATCTAATAAAGTTTTGTCAGTTATTTGTGGAAGATCAGGTTGCGGAAAAACGTATCTATTATTTAAAATTTTAACGACTCCAAATTTTTTGGATTATAACAATCTTATAATTTATACAACAACGGCAGAACAACCCGTCTATCAATTTTTAAAATATGGATTTGAAAATAATCTTAAAAAAACAGCAATTGCTTCATTATTCAAAGAATATGAAAAATCTGAAGATGAAGAAGAAATAAGTTCGTGGTGTGAAGAAGCAGCAAAAAATAATCAGTTAGTAGAATCTAATAAAAATAACCATATAAAGATACAATTAATAGATGATAGTGGTAATATGCAAGATCCTAGTAAACTAGATAAAACAATGAAACATTGTGTAATTTTTGATGATTGTGTTAATGATAGAAATCAGTCAGTTCAGAGAAATTATTTCACAAGAGGTAGACATAATAACTGTAGTGTATTTTATTTAACACAAAGTATGTATTCATTAGACGGAAGTGTTATTAGAAAGAATGCAAATATATTTATACTATTTGAAATAAATGCAAGAAAATTAAGTGATTTGTTAAGAGATTTATGCGTAAGAAATAAAGATGAATTTAAACAATCGTGTAATAATGCTTGGTCAAAAGATTATGGCTTCATTACAATTAATATTGATAAAAAAATTCATCAAAGAGTTATCGAAAATATTTTCGCGGAGTGATAAAAATATACAAATATAGTGTTACAATATTTTTTTTTTTATTTTATATATATATATCAAATTTGTCTATCTTAGAAATTAGAAAATTAAAAAGGTTCAGTAGTTATTCCATCAGGTAAAATTTTTCTTTTATCATCAAATGGATCTAATGCTAATTTAGTTCTTCTTTTAAATACATGTTATGTTTTTTTGAATTAAGTCTATAATTACATGCTGTTTTTATTTCATTATTAAATAATACATTTTTATAATCTTGAAATGTTATTTGATTAGCCACTGATGCCTTTGAAATTCCTTTTAATGTTTTATGTGTTTTAATATTATTAGTTGTATCATAACAGTAACATTTAGATTTTAAAAATATAGCTTCTGTTATGAAATCTTCATTTCCTTCTAATTCATCTTTTACTTTACATAAATCAGAAGGATGAATGATATCTTTTATTTTATTAATTTCTTCATCAAGTGTAGAATTATACGGTACTGTTAATTCTAAGAAAATAGAATCGGTATCTGTAAAGTGTAATTTATAGTTTTTGCCATAAGCAGGTGCTAAATAATCATATATAAAACTATACATAAATAGTTTAGCTAATTCTAATATAGTGAAACCAATGAAATTAAACTTATCATGTTTTACAATGCTTCTTCTTAGATGAACAGCACAAAGTTCATCACTGAATCTAGTAGTTCTTTTATATGTAGGTTTCCTTGTTAAATTTTGAAATCTATCTCTATCATAAACTATTTCAATATTTTGTCTATTACGTACATTTTCTAAAGTCTTACCATAAAATGCATTATTCATTAATTTGAAGAAAACGTTTCCAAAATCATCTTTATTTCTTTTAGCTATTTTACGTTTTTCAATATTGAACTCTATATAATTTTTTAACCATTTAGATTTTCTATACTCTAGTTTTCGATGTATTTTGGTGAGAATCATGCCATGATCTAAATACCAATCTAGCATTCTTCCTTCAACAACATACTTTCCTTTATTACCTTGTGTTAACATAAGTTTTTTTGTTGGTCTGTATTTTTTCGGTATTATAGATTTTTGATAATCTGAAAAATCTTCTATATTAGGAATTTTGTTTTCGGGACAGAAAGGATAATATTTTGTTGCGTCTTTTATATAATCAGGATATACTAAATCAACTTCATATACATAACCAAAATTATTTTCACCATCATATGTTCTTTGATAATCTAGATTATTACACCATGTCATTTCACCTGTTGGTAATTCTTGTATCATGCAAGAAGAATATAAGCTATTAAAATCATAATATAACAAATAGTTTTCTCTCATGAATTCATCAATTGCTTTTTCACGTTCTACTCCTTCTTGTTTCGTTCGAAAAATTTCTAATATATTTTCTTTTTCTTCTGGAGATAAAGGTTTCATTATTCCATATGTATGTGGATTTACTTTCTTATTATAACATTTAACATATCTATTACCTAAAACTGATGAAACTCCACCTCTAATTCCAGATTCAAAAAATAATAATTTATCATATGTATTTTCTTTATAATGTTTAAGTTTAACGGACTTTGTCCTAGAGCCATCGACTTGAACACCAGTATGTTTTAATCCTGCTAACCATGTTAAACCTGGTGTAGAATAACAATAACATGGATCTATTCCGTAATATTCTAAACACATGTCACGAAAGTTTTCGAAAAGATCAGCTAGTATTAATACATCTATCTGAAGATATTTCATTGTATAATCATACATTGTTTTACAATTTAACTCTCTCCAATTCTTTTCAGCTTCTGCATAGTCTTCGTCTGATAATTGTGATTGTTTTAATGTTGATTTAAATTTATTTATTGGAGGAAGTTGTTCTTCTTCCATAATTTTATTCACAGAATTAAAATCAGTCTTCGACTGTGAACCACAGGTTTTATCTCCAGTTATGTACTCATACGGAAATATTCCTTTTAAAGGTTTTAAATTATATTTATTTAATATTTTACATTGTTCAGATTTCAAAGTTTTTCCCATAACATCTAATGAATAAGGAGTAAAAAATCTAAATGCATCTAAAATTCTAATACAACCTAATTGCATTGAAAAATATTCTTCTTCTTGTTTACATAGTACATTTATTTTTTGTTGTTGTAATTTTTCAGATGAAAATAAATCTTTCATTACTAGATGGAAATCATATTTAGAACCATTGTAGAAATATAAAGGAACAAAGTTATATTTAAATTTATTAGCATTAAGATTACAAGAATTATGTGCTGCACCTCTATATAATCCATTTAGATGATCATGATCTTTTACCTTGACGGCAGAGCCGTCGCTTCGCCTATCAAGATATCTACCTTTGCCATTTTTATAATTTTTTGTAAATTCTCTTCCACAGTAATCACATTTTGTTTCATTAATAAAATTTAATTTTTCTTTTTCTGTTAATGGCATCATCGGTATATTTGTTTCAAGCAATTGTGAAAAACGTCCTTGTAATTCTTCTACTTTCTTTGTAAACATTTCTGAACTATCTTCACCATAGTATTGAAAATATTCTGATTTAAATAATTCAGGATAATTTGAATGAATGTACATTCCCCAACATAATGGTTTTTGTTCAAATAAATATTTTTCTTTACTTTGTTCAGATGCACTTTTTCCAGGTGCACTTTTTTCAGAATTAAAAACCGAAGGTTCTAGGGCTTGGCCCGTACCATTTTCAGAATTATAATTTTCAGAATCGGGTGAAGCCCTGGAACTTTCCGTTTGATTTTGTGTCATATTAACATTATATGCTTCAAAATCACAATAAATAGTAAAGGGTACTTTATTTTTAAAATACCATTTATTATATTCTAAATAATCATCTTTAGGAAAAGTATTTTGAACTGCTTCGTTTTGTTGACAATTCTCCAAATGTCTATTCATTTCTTCTAAAGTTCTAAAACTTGTCATACATTGAAGACAAAGAAAATTTTTATTATCTGAAGTTTTTGTAAATATAGAAACATCTTTACACAATATAAAATGTCCCTGATAATATAATATATTCGCTTGTGCTGGTTGTTTTGACTGTTCTAGTTTTTCAAATTTATCTTGATATATTTCATGTGTTTCATTAATTTCTTTTGCAAGATTAAATGTATTTTGATGATAATTTTGATTTAATATTTGTAGCTGATAACTATATTCTTTATCATATTGTTCTTTATATTGTTGTAGACATTTTTTTAAAGATTCATTTATTTTTTGATTGGTTTCATTTTCTTCATTATTTAATTCATTATTTTCTTCATTTCATTTTTGAATCGTTTCTATCTTATTTTCATATTTATGGCCATATTCTTGTACTAATATTTTTGTTTGTTGTTGATAATCTGTTTTACATTTTTGTAAACTTTTATTTAAATTTTCTAATTTTTGTTGATATTCTGAAGATAAAGATGAATATTTGTAATTATAATCATCAGTACGTCCTTTATAATTATTATGATTAATCATTATTGGTGATAATGTTTTAACAAGTTCAAATTTTTCAGTACATATTATATTTCCTTGGTAAAAAATATTATGATGCATGTAATTTCCCCTATCATTATATACTATTTCTGATTGGCATAAATTTTTATTATTCAAATAAAATTTTTTTGAATCTGAGTAAAGTGGAGTAATTTTACCAATAGAAACATAATTCACATTTAATTCAAAAACATTTACTTCTATTAAATTTTTATTCTTTTTATGAAACTTTATTAACCTATTATAATCATATGGAAATTCATCTAAGCCATAAGAGAGATCAAATTCATTTATGTATTCTTCTTTATTGTAATGACTTAGTCTTTCTTTATGATATTCTGCAGGATGTAAATGTGCTATAATACTCCACAGAAAACAATAATCATCTTCATTTTTTATGTTGATTATTTGTGGTGAACTGAAAGGTAAAGGAACATAACTACCACCAGTATTATTTTTATATTTATCAATTACTATTTTCTTAGATAGTATTTTAACAAATCTCCAACCAGATTCACGTAACTGGGCTTCAATTATACAATTTTCTAATTTAAGTATCATCGATTCAAATATGGGTTGTATATCATTTACATTATGAATTTCTTGTGAATTTGTAAAATGTCCTTGTATTATTTCTTCAGGAATTCCATCAGGTCCATTTTTTGTATAAAGTACTTCTACATTCATATAACATTTGAAAGATTTCTTAAATATATTATAAAAGTTTGTTAATACATTATAAAAAGTTTCATCGGTTTCATTATGTTCAACAGATTCATTAAATAAATATTTTATATCTGTTACTGGCGAAGCCCTAGAACCTTCGGTTCGTTCCGCTTCATCGGTTCGTTCAGCTTCATCAAATTCATCAGTATCGCTAAATAAATATCTTCCATCTGGTACGGGCGAAGCCCTGGAAGACATCTCCGATGTCACATGTATGGTCTCATCTTCACTATTAAAAACTTTTTTATATTCCGAATGTGAATAATCATCAAACATTTTTTTAACTTTTATATCAGTAGGCAATGTTTCTAGATAGTTTTTATAACTATTTAATTTTAATATATTTCCTTCATCAACTCGTTCTACATTTTGTAAATGCAATTTACTATTTAAATGAGATTGATAACTTCTTTTTGTTTGCAACTTTTTTTACATAAGACACAATAAAACTTGGTATTTTCCATTTTTTTTATTTTTTTAGAGAAAATTTAAGAAAAAAATTTGTGTTTTAATTTTAGATATAAACATTCTAATATCAAGGACTTGAGTGTTATTTTATATTATTATATATTTCACGTTCTTTAGTTATTTTTTTCTTTATCACATTAAGTTTTATCATATTAAGTTTTATCATATTAAGTTTTATCTTATTAAGTTTCATCATATAATGTTTTATCAAAAGATAATTTAAATTTTTTTTCACTAACTATTGATTCATCATCATCATCATAAATTGTTTCTTCATCATCATCATAAATTGTTTCTTCATCATCATAAATTACACTTTTTGGTATAGGATGCCCTTCCATGATAGGATACCATTCTCTTATTGGAATATCTAATTCTAAATTACATCTTTTATCTGTTAATAATATAATAGAGAAAAATATTGGTCTTTGATCTCTTTTGGAAAATTTAATAACACCACCATAATCTGAATCACTTTTAGTTTTTGTTAAAGATGATAAAATTTTAAATTGATTAGATGTAAATCCTAATTTAAATTTTGTAGACCCGACACATAGTTGTCTAACAGTATCTTCAACTATACCATCATTATTATTTTCAATTGTAAGAAAATGAAATTTAGATAAATTTTTATAATTACTAATATTTTTATAATCTTTTTTACCATTTACACCTTTTTCAGATGTTACAGAATCATCATTATTATCATAAGATTCTTTAAGATCGGGCAAAGCCCTAGAATCTTCGGTTCGTTTATTATGATTATGGACATTGTTAATAGTATAAGGTGTTGTCCACATATAAATTTTTTCTTGTTGAGCTAAGCCATTTATGTAAGATTTTAACAAATTAATATTTAAGTTGGAATATAATCCTATATACGTATCATCATCATATCTTTGGGGCATTTCTAATGTTTCTTGTTTATAAATTGTGTCTCTATAATAAACTTGACATAATAATTCTTCATTATGTTTTTTACTCTCTATATGAATGTTATATTGATTTTGATCGTCAACAAATAATCTAATTTTTTCTTTCGAAAAAGATTTTAATTTTTTAACTAATTCTTTAATATTGATATAATTAATAATTTTAGTTTCTATCCAATCAGTATTACTAATTGGTAACACTGCTCTAATAAATCCATAAACATTATTATCGCTCGAAGGAACATATCCCGAAGTGGTGCGAGGAGGGGAAACAGCGTCCGAGATCAAGACTACCTCCAAATTCCTCCATCACTCAGCATCATCTGACCTGCATTCACAAAGCTTCAAGGAATGCCTTCAAAGTGGTAAAACAGTGCCGAAACAAATTCGAGCTGCGAATTGGTGAAGCTGTGCTCATAAGTTTGACTAAACCCACGCTGTGTGTGCAGAAAGAATTTGTCTTCTCCTGTCACTTGATACCGTGACTTTTCTCTTCTGTTTTTATTTTCGCTTCACCTTCTTACTACTCATAAAGTAAACAGTATTATGATGTATCACTTGGCTTCAATCTTTCTATTTCTATGTTTCTTATTCTCTTAATGTCCATGTCCATGAATTGTGTTCGTGATTTAACTGATTTTGACCGCTTGTATTGAAATTCATTCTGTCGTTCGCTCTGAAAGAGACAGCGTGGTATATCGGAGTCAATAAAATTTAGTATGAGCTTCCGTGTTCTGAATGTCGTATGGAGATTGACGTGCACCAAAGGAGTATTTATTTATTGGAAGCGGCGTCTGCATCATGATACCATCAAGAGTCTGGATGAAGCTTTATCTCTGTCAGGGAAAATCGCCTACCATAAAGAGCGAATTTGCTTTCTTAAGAGATGTGCTGATACTGGACTGGCTCCTACAAGCATTCAAAGGCGAATCACGGATGTAGGTCTTCGCATCAGCAAGTCAAATGTGCGGTGCTTCATTTCTGCATACATCGCTGATGCTGAGACAAGAGTGGACAATTGGATTAAGAGAAGAAATCATCTCTTCAACGTTTTTCATCATTCTTTGTCTTTATTTGATCTTTGTTTGATTTACAAGACTGCGTGGAAAACATTTACAACTCAGCAATGCACAAGGAGAAAACACAATGACAAAAGTTTCGAATGGTTGTTAAAGAAATACAACGGCTCAATAGATCTTCCGGACACGGTGATCAACATCAGTGATCAGGAAGTGTCGACTCCACAACGAGAAGCTTTGAAGTTTGGAGTGGCGCACTTTATACCGCCAAAGAAAGCTCGTCAGCTAGACATTTTCTCTGATTTAGAGGCTTTCAATTACCAATTGCAAGGAGAGACAGCTGTGTCTCTAGATTTGGCAAGGGAATGCCGAACCCAGTTGAGCAATTCTGCCTTTAAATTGAGCCGCATGCCAGTACAAAAAGTGAACATGGAGCATCGTCATGCTGAAGTCATGAAAGAACTCAAGGAGCGTAATTTACTAGTGTTCAAGAGTGACAAAGGAAACTCTACCGTCATCTGTGATCAGCAGCAGTACTCAGATCGAATGCAATCTATCCTTGGTGACAATACAAAGTTCTTGAAGATGTCCTCGAACGTTGATTGGAACGATTCCCAGTCTCAACAATCACTCCTGAAACTTGTTCGTGAAATTGCAAGGTCTGAAGAGCTCCCTGAAGATGCTGAAAAGTTAATTCCAACCACTGCTATTATTCCTCGGATGTACGGGCTTCCCAAAGTTCACAAAGATGGGTTTCCTTTCCGCCCCATCCTTTCAATGACTGGCTCGACATATCACTCTCTAGCAAGGAAAATCGATGAATGGTTCCTCAAGCCAATCTTGCACTTATTCAAGTATCACACAGTGAAAGATTCCTTTGAATTCGCAGAAAAGATGCGTTCCCTACCGATGGACGATAATCTGGTGATGCTGTCTGCCGATATCAAAAGTCTTTTCACCAACATTCCGGTGGATGAGACGATCGACATTGTTTGCGATGCTTGGTATCGAACACAAAGAAGACCGCCTACAGTGGGTAAGAAGAGCATCAGCGAAGCAAATCTTCGAGCTCTTTTGAAGGCTGTAACCAAAGATGTGCGATTCTCATTCGGTGGAGATCTCTACACTCAAGTTGATGGACTCGCCATGGGTAGCCCT
Source organism: Prostheceraeus crozeri (assembly GCA_907163375.1). Taxonomy (NCBI): domain Eukaryota; kingdom Metazoa; phylum Platyhelminthes; order Polycladida; family Euryleptidae; genus Prostheceraeus; species Prostheceraeus crozeri. The sequence goes on from CAJQUW010000269.1 coordinate 14,934, forward strand.
CTCAGTGGTTCCTTCGCTGACATTTTCGTGGGGTTCCATGAGCGTCACCTTCTCACTGGTGCTAACGATTTTGGCATTCATTCCTACTGTCGGTACGTGGATGACATTCACATCGTCATAACTCGTGAGCAACAAGGCAGATTCGTGAGCGAACTTCGGAGGATGCACCGTGCCTTGACTTTCAGCATCGAAGATGGCGATCATTTTTTGGACGTGAAGCTGCATAGAACGACCAACATGATGCAAACTTCAGTTTATCGGAAGCCAACCTTCACAGGATTGTATATGAATTATAACGCATTTTGCCCGAGACAGTACAAAATTAATCTCGTGAGAAGCCTCTTTGATCGCGGGCGCAGAATCTGTTCGGGAGATCATTTCGAGGAGGAAGCCATTTTCCTACGAACAATCCTGTCCAAGAATGGCTTTCCACATTGGTTTGTGGACAAATACAGCTGCAGCATCCTCAGAACTGACAGAAACATCCCCACTGTCGAGAAAAAGGAGTTACGGTTCGGGATCCAGTACAACGGTGAGGCTTCAATCATCGAGGCAAGGAAGATCAAATCCATGGTTGAGAGGACTTATCTTCACATCAAAGTTATCCCTTGGTACCGTACACGAAAAGTGGCAAGCAACGCTCCTAAGGACTCAATCCCTCCCTTCCAGAAACCCCTTGTCATATATTCGTACGACTGCGCTTCCGGAGCAAGCTATGTGGGCAGGACGGAGAGAACCTTGGAGACTCGCTCGAAGGAACATATCCCGAAGTGGTGCGAGGAGGGGAAACAGCGTCCGAGATCAAGACTACCTCCAAATTCCTCCATCACTCAGCATCATCTGACCTGCATTCACAAAGCTTCAAGGAATGCCTTCAAAGTGGTAAAACAGTGCCGAAACAAATTCGAGCTGCGAATTGGTGAAGCTGTGCTCATAAGTTTGACTAAACCCACGCTGTGTGTGCAGAAAGAATTTGTCTTCTCCTGTCACTTGATACCGTGACTTTTCTCTTCTGTTTTTATTTTCGCTTCACCTTCTTACTACTCATAAAGTAAACAGTATTATGATGTATCACTTGGCTTCAATCTTTCTATTTCTATGTTTCTTATTCTCTTAATGTCCATGTCCATGAATTGTGTTCGTGATTTAACTGATTTTGACCGCTTGTATTGAAATTCATTCTGTCGTTCGCTCTGAAAGAGACAGCGTGGTATATCGGAGTCAATAAAATTTAGTATGAGCTTCCGTGTTCTGAATGTCGTATTATTATGACCTATTATAACCATATTTTCTTTATTTAATTCAACATAAGCTACATCATTATATTTACTTACAATCTCCATAAATTTAATAAATGGATCCCCCGGAAATAAACAATAATTAGTTTCTATAGAAGGTAAACCTTTAGTCTGTTCTCTAAATATTTCGGCTTGTAATTGAAATAAAATATTAACATCTATACATGGATTATTATTATTATTATTATCAAAACATTTATTTTCAAATCCCGTTGATCTCGTCGAATAAGAAGAACAGGATGATGCAAGCGAATATAATTTTTTTAAATTTGGATTTTCCATTTTTTTATTTTTATTCGAAAAAATTTTATTTTTTATTAGAAAAAATTTTATTTTTTATTTTTATTAGAAAAAATTTTATTTTTTTATTGTTTTAAAAATGATGTTACCAAATGTTGGTGGAGGTGCATATATCCCGAATAATCGTGAATTAGAAATAGAGATAGAAAATTATATTATGAAAACTGGAGACGTTTTATCTGGTCCATTGCATCTTTCTATTCTTCCGCAACAAAATACAGAGTTAACAAATAAACAATATGTTGATACACAAATCAATGATTTAAAGGAAAAATATATAAACGATGTTTTGGTTCCACTGATGAACGAATTAAAGTTGCTTAAACTTAATGACAAATCATTAAACGAAAAATTATTAAAACTTGATAAAAAGGATAGAGAGCTAGAAGCAGATATAGCAAAACTTTTTAAAAAGATTTCTGAACAATCAAAAATTTTAATATTACTTTCTTTAAATTTAAAATCTGCAGTCATTAAAAATAAACATCAGATAAAAATGTTAAAAGAACAATTAGAAGATGAAATAGAAAAACTTCCTGAAAGAATTAAAAAAAATTTAAAGCAGTTACAAACTACATTCCAAAAAAGTGTTGATGAATTAAGTTCTAAAATTACTCAACAGATGAAAAAGATGAATAGAATAATAAATGAAGTAAACTCACTTAATGAAAAAGTTGATAAAATGAAAAATCTTAAAATCAATTTAGAAAATGAATTAAAGAAAAATTTACAAGAAAACTCTAAAGAAAATAAAGAACAGTTAGATGCTGTTAAAAGACAATTAGATGTTCTTAAAATTAAGTTAAATGCTCTTAAAACGGCGTTGAAGATTAATCAGCAGAAAATGCAAGTTAATAGAAAAGAAATTAAAGTACATCACACGCTGCTTGACGCAATAGATAAAGTGCAACAGGCAATTAATAAAGTTATCTCGAAGTTGTTGTCCATTCACAAACGTAAATCTTAGCGTAAATATTAACGTAAATATTAACGTAAATATTTTTTCCCAAAAGTCAAATTTAATCCTAAAAAATGCCTATAATTTATAAACACAATCTTAAACATTTTGCATCAAATAATAAAATTGCTCATGAACCATCTCAGAAACCTGTGTACCATTATGATAGTGTAGAAACTGTCGGAACACAAAAGTTCCTAGGCACCGCAGGTGCCGTCCAAAAAGAAGGGGATGGAATCTTTTCTGGTATTGGAAGTATCGTTAACTTAATTAAAAATAATAAAGATTTGATTACATCTGCTGCAAAAGGAGCAGCTGCTATAGGTAGTACAGCTAGTGCAATATCAAATGCTGTTAAATCACAAAACGAATTAAAACAACTAGAAGCTATTCGTAAACTTAGGAATGATTCTGAAGAACTAAAAAATTTAAAAAAACTTTCAGAGGAAACAAAAAACAAAATTGCCAACATAGCTGTGGAGGGTGAAACCTTGAGGAGCGGAGCTCCGTCTAATAGTAAACATAATGAAAATAAAAATAATGAAAAAACAATTGAAGAAATAAGAGGTAATGGCGTGAGCAGCAACCTTCGGTCTAACCAGCAAAGCTGTAGCGGAGCTGGTCTAGCAAAATTCTAAAATTATATTTTAGTAATAATTTTTTCTATCTGTGAGAAAAACAAAAAGTCAAATTATTTTTTATAAAAATGTCTTCGCTTATCGAAAATAAATTTAGATTAGACGATCCTCCGTTCGTCAGTTATAATCAAAAAAAGAATGACTATATAAGAATTGCTATGAATCCCGGATCTTCCAGTAGAGTAAATACTGGAGGAGATTTAATTTTTGAAGTTGATAATCAGCAGAGCTATTTATATTTACCTGATTCATTTTTACACTGTGAATATTCTTTATATAGTGATGCTAATTTTACAACACCATTACCAGATACCGATAATATTACACTAGAGAATAATTTTTTCCCAAGTTTATTTACACAAATGCGTTTAGATGTTGCAACTCAAAATATAGAAACAATAAGTGATTCTCCAGGTGTAATTGATACAATGCTTAGATTTATAACAATTGGTGAAAATAATAAAAAGTATGAAATCGAAGGTTGGTTTCCTGATACTAATGATGGTATAATTGTTGATGATTTAACTCACGCTGGAACAGATGCCGCAGGAATTGCGAAAGATGTAGAAAATATTGCAAAACATTTAAATAAAACAAATAATGAAGCATATAAAGAAAGACGTGAATTTAACAAGAAAAGTAAACAGACAGTTAATTGGTCATTGTCTCCATTATTCGGATATTTAGATTATGATAAAATATCATATCAATTAAAATTTAAATTAATAATTCATCGTACAGCAAATAATGAATTAATCTTTTTTGGTAAGACTGGAAAAAAAGCATATTTAAAAATTGATAGACTTGAATGGTGGATTAAGCATATTACTCCTAGTTTAGAAATTGAATCAGCTATTGCAAAAAGATTAAATACTAACAAACCAATTCCAGTTAATTTTCTAAAGAGAACTGCTAGTTCAGTAACTTTTTCCGAACAAAGATTTAACTGGCATTTTATTAGAACTGCGAATACTCCAAGATATTTATTACTAACATTTCAAAGAAATAATTCTCCAAGTTTTGATAAGAACAACAATCTTTTTCATATTAATACAATTCGAAGTTTACAAGTTTCATTAAATCAAACTCGATATCCAATTGATCCATTAAGATTCGATGATACCAATAATCAATTTATGGAAGGATATGATTCTTATAGAAATCTTTGTATAGAATTTGGAGTTGAACCACAATTAACTCCTGGAGATTGGAGACATTTATATCCAATTTTCTGTTTCGATTTAAGTGCACAATCTGAAGATATTATTAAAGATGGTTGTGATGTAACAATTAATATTGAAAAAAAAGATTCCACAACTTCATTGATGGCTTATGGTTTATTGCTAGAAGATGTAAAATATTCTATTGAAATTCTTAATGGAAAGATGGTTAGGATAGGTTAGTAACCTGAGGTCCTTTGGTCCGATAGGCTAAAGCCCAAGACTTCATCGTTTAATTAATTTAATTTTTTTGATAACTTAAAAATTTTTCATAACTAGAATAGATTAAAAAAAATTCTTAACTTAAAATTTTTTCATGACTAGAATAGATTTAAATTTTTGATAACTTAAAATTTTTTTATTAAAAATGTCGCAAGCGAAAAGTAATATTAATAATAAAACTGTTGAATTAAAATTACGTAATATTGTTGACAAAAATACCCCTAAAACTATTACGATTAATAAAAAAAAGTATTACATAAGTAAACCAATGATAGAGAATATTCAATTACAAGAAGAAAAGAATGGCGGGATTCTCCCATTAATTCCACTAATAATAGGTGGCATAGCAGCTGCAGGAAGTGTTGCAGGTGGGACAGCTGGTATTGTCCAAGCAGTAAATAAAAATAAATCAGAGAAGGCAGCATTAGAAGAACAAAAACGTCATAATAGGGAGTTAGAGAAAGTTGCTAGGGGAGAAGGAATAGTAGATAATTTTATTAGTAAATTAAAATTAGTTGATGAAGGAAAACGAGTTCTTAAAAATATTCTCCACAATGTTGATGATTTAATTGAAATTAAAGAAACTAAAGATGGTTCTGGAATATATCTAAGTCCTAGTATGATAAGGTAATAACCTCAGAACCTTTGGTTCTTTTCGGTAAAACTTTTATTTTATCTTTTAAAAGTTTTTTATCTTTAAAAATGGATTCCGCAAATTCCACAAATTCAGAAAATTTAATTAAATTAAAAATTTCTAATTTAGATTTATTGAATTATCTATTAAACAAAAATAAAAACTCAAACTGTCAGCATATTGGAGGTGACAAGAACAAAGTTCCACACCACTTCGGTGGTGATATACAAAAAACATTAGAAAACTTTCCTGGATTTATTTGGAGTAAATATTCGAAAGAAAAACATCTTCCTGGTCATTCATATACTGGGCCAGGAACTCGATTAGATATAAGACTAGATGAGAATAATAATCCGAAACCAGGTGAAGAACCAATAAATAGAGTAGATGCCGCAGCTTACAGGCATGATTTAGCTTATCGAAATCATGATCTAAGTTCTCGTCATGCAGCTGATAAGAAGATGATTCAAGAATTAGATAGTATTCAGAATCCTACATTTAGAGAAAAAAATTGAAAGAATGTTTGTTAAGAAAGCTTTACAAGCTAAAATATTATTCGGTCAGGGTTTAAATGAAACGACAGCAAAGCTGTCTGAGAGCAACGCTCGAACTAATAACTCTGAGAGCAACGCTCGAACTAATAACTCTGAGAGCAACGCTCGAACTAATAACTCTGAGAGCAACGCTCGAACCTACGCGTCTGAAATTCATAAAGAATACAGAAGGCCTAAATATTTATTGAAAGTAAAAGTATTTAATAAAGATGATATTTGGAGTGCTGATCTTATTCATATGCCGAATGAAAGGGACTACAAATACGCATTGACCGTTATAGATTTATATACACGATACGCTTGGGTAAAACCTTTAAAAAATAAAAGTGGTATATCAGTTAAATATGCGTTTGAAGAAATCTTTAAAGAAAGTAATAGAAAGCCAAAAAAATTGTTTGTTGATAAAGGATCGGAATTTTATAACAGAAACGTTCAGCCACTATTTGAAATTGTTTATTCAACTGAAAACGCTGGGAAGGCCGTAGTGATAGAAAGATTTAATCGGACGTTAAAAAATAAATTATTCAAGAAATTTACTGAGCAAAGAAATCAGAAATGGTTGAAGATATTACCAGGAGTTGTAGAAGAGTACAATAATAAAGTTCATTCTGGTATTGAAGAAACTCCAAAGAATGCTTCTGACGACCCTGATTTGATACGAAAGAAAATATTCGAGAATAATAATTCGAATGAGAGTAATCCGAATTTGCAGAAACTTAAGCCGAAATTTAAAATTGGAGATAGAGTTAGAATATTTAAATATAAGAATAAATTTGAAAAAGGCTTTGTTGGTTATTGGACTAAAGAAATATTTGAAGTTTCTAAAATAAATCAAAGTTATCCGATTACTTATGAAATTAAAGATTTAGATAATGAGGATATCAGAGGTCGTTTTTATCAAAATGAATTACAGAAAACAGAGCTTTAACCTCTAGGTGGCGCTTTAGCTAGCTTCGCTTGAGTTATAGATTGTTTAACTCTAACATAATATCTAGAAATGGTACTCCTTTTTGTAATTTGTACAAAACGTATAAACATAATTGTCCACAATAAGTAGTGCCTGGTGTTTGAATTTGAAACGTATTGTATGTTCCCGTTCCAAGTAATTCTTTTACTTCATTTGTAGGGGGCAAACCGTATGAATCGAACCAATAGTTCTCAGCCTCCGGGCGATCAAAATAATAGTTTTGCTGATGATTTTTAACGCCTGCTGACCAATGTACACCTTTTTCATTTGACGTATGAAGATTTGTTATGAAATTTACAGTTATTGATGGAACTTTATTCCGGGAACTGAAGGTTCCTGTTGGCCTATTTTTTAGGAATTGTAATTCATCCCTCATCAATATGTGAAAATTCTTTATTCCTAATCGATTAGCAATCTTATTTAAATCGAAATTCGTTGTTGTCTGTGTTCCATATAATTTCAAAAACTCATTTATGTTGCTCATTTTATAATAAAAAAATTTCTTAAGGGACCCCTAGAAGTCAGAGGGGGGGTATTGATTTAAAACTGGTCTCTAATGATGTCTTTCCTTACTACTTAGTCAGAAGGGGGTATTGATTTAAAACATTTTTATAATGATGACTTTCCTTACTACTTGGGGGGGGTATTGATTTAAAAATGGTCTCTAATGATGTCTTTCTTTACTACTTATTCGATTTTGAAATTATTTAATTTAATCTAAATTTAAACGTTACATTGTTGCATTGTGTTAGTGTTTAACTACATAGAGTTGGTGTTTCGCTCATCTTTTAACAATAGTAATTCATTACTCATCAATATGTGAAAAATTCTTTACTCCCAATTGCTTAGCAATCTCATTTAAATCGAAATTTAATGTGGTTTTGTTTGCTGTATATTTTTAGAATGTCTCTAATGTTTCTCATTTTTATAAAAGATACAATGTTTCTATTATATTCCCGTAAATGAGAAATTAAAAACAACACATGGATATTTCAATATGTATATTTACAAAAATGCAACCACACAAGTCTACAAATATTGATGTCCACACCGTGGACAAGGAATTTTCGTTCTCCAGTAAAAGAAAATAAAATCAGCTACTACTATTCAACTTCCTTAAAACAATCGGTTATTAACTATAATATTACAAGTTGCATTAACAAAATGTCCACACCGTGGACAAGGAATTTTCATTCTCCAGTAAAAGAAAATAAAATCAGCTACTACTACTTTTAAGTTCTTTTAAGCTTCTTTCCAAAAGCTTTCATATTTTCGAAGACAATCTTCTAACAATGATAAATTCGATTTCAAAAAACGTAAGGGTACATTTAGTCTACAAATCTTTGGAAAAATAGATGCCATCTTACCTAATTTAATTGCAAATGCAATTTCAGTCCTTGAATAAGAAATGTTATTAGTTTGCAATAAATGTTGAAAGTATGCCTTATCCTTTTCACACAGTTCCAGTAAATAATTCGCGTGTTTTCCCAGGTAGATTTTCATCATTATGTTAATAACGTTATTTTTCTTCTCCATCACATAAAGAGTATTTAAATTTGCAATGGCTTCAGCAGTATCTCCTGAAGGCTCAACAAAGTCTTCTAAGGAATCCACAAATTCATATCATGTAGATAAAGACGTCGATAATTGATGATGAAGGTCGTCAATCTTTCCGTCCCTTTCTCTTTCTTTCTTTTCTTTCACGAGTAAGCGTTTTGCTTTTCTTCTCCGTTTTCTTTCCTTATCAAAAAATGTAGGGTCAAAAATAATCGGAAATTTCTCCATTTGTTCAATGATGAAAGTGTTATATTCTTCCTTCTTATCATTGGAAATATATCGTTTTGAAATTTCTGTAAATAACTCCGGAAACGTAGCAATAATGTTTGACTGCTCTTCGATAACTTCTTGTGTTGACATGACTGATCACAGCGCAGCACACGATACAATGACAGACGAGAGAGATAAATGAAAACAGTACAGCTGGCAGATATCTTAACGTCATACGGGTGTGCTGACGCACTAACAAGAATTTAAAACAACTCGCCTAACGTACAATTAAAATGTCATTGTTTCACAGAGTAGTAGCAGCTGTTTGTTCTTTCATACATTGTTTCCTTTCAAATGTTTGAGTTGGAGGACACAGCTCCTTACACTGAAATGCATTTTATTCTTAAATGCGGGAAGCAGATGTTCTCTACAATTGAGTGTTTATCTGAGTGCAAATTGTAAGAACGCCAGGAGCGGTCATGATTTGAGCAAGAAAATGATCATAATCACAAATTTGAGATTCTTAACTTTTATGATTTTCGGTGTCCTGAGACGGTCATGATTTTGGGGGCGGGTGAAAATCGAACCGAAGGTTCTAGGGCTTCGCCCGATTGTAATTCTCAAATTTGAGATTTTGAAAAATTTGAAAAATTGGGTATTTTTAAAAACGCCCAAATCGGAGCGAAGCTCCTCTGGCTTTAGCCGATTTATGAATTTAGGTCTTCATAACCTGAAAAAGGGTTCAAATTCATGAATTTATGTCGTTTTTAAAAATACCATTTTTTGAAAAAATGGTACTTTTTGAATGGACTAAATTCATGAGTTTACGTCTTAAAAATCTGAAAAAAGGGTCTAAATTCATGAATTTATGTCGTTTTTAAAGATACTAATTTTTTTGATTTTATGGTGTCCTGGAACGGTCTAAATTCATGTATTTAGGTCTTAAAAACCTGAAAAAGGGTCTAAATTCATGAATTTATGTCGTTTTTAAAGATACTATTTTTTTGAATTTTATGGTGTCCTGGAACGGTCTTTTATCCATTACTGACCCAATACTTGAACTAAATGATTCCTCTATGACTTATTTCAATTGTTTGATAATGTATAAAGCAATTCAAGGTCATTACAACATATGAATCACATAATTTTGGAATTTTGTGATTGGGGTCGCCAGCGACCCCACCGTAAGTAACGCTACTATTTTTCTCAGTAGTTATAGGGTTAACACATACCCGATTCATACCTCTCTCCCGCTAAGATCAGGTCAAGGTCAGTCCTGCCTCTGCTTGTAGTCTCATCACATCTTACAGTCACAGACCAGTGGTAACGGTGGACAAAAGACATCCAATTCTACACGATATGACACAAAACATTCTCCATCCTGGACAAAATCCCTTCTCTGCTTGTAGTCTCACCCTCTCTCTCTTCCGGAGAGGCCAGGTCAAGGTCACTCCTGCCTATGGTTGTAGTCCCATTACAATACACTTAGTAATACATCACGCCTTCACATTTTTCCGTTTTTAGCACTACTTATAAAACCAGCAGTAGTCACATCACGTATTTCATGACGCGGAACGGTAACCTAAGGTCACGCGAGGTCATCACCTAAGGTCACGCGAGGTCACGGGGCTGAGACAGCATGATGACTCATCGCTGCACCGCACCGGCCTTTGGTCTGGGATGGGATTACTACTACCATCACTCAATTCAGTTTCTTCTGATTAAAACACACGACACGCTTCTCCCCTTTAAGATGGTAATTAAATGATTAAGATTAAATTAAATGGTAAGTAATTAAGATGGTAAGTAGATGGTCAA
>CAJQUW010000271.1:0-49205 GCA_907163375.1 Prostheceraeus crozeri
GCCCGGTAGGAAGTTAATAAACAATCAGAATCCGGTTGGTTCAACAAGCGTATCGGGTTGAATGCACGCAGGTTTTTGGTATCTCCGCAATGCATCATTTGTTCAACGAGCAGGTCGTTGGAAAGTCGATTAACCGTGTCACGTTTCAAAGTCTAGGTTCGGTTGAAGTCAGTTGAGGAAATGACAGCCGTTATTCTTGCTGGAGCCGGTGTAATCCAATCCTCGAGAACTGGATCGGCACCATACAAACGCGCTATATCTCAAAGTGAATCAGAACATGATAACAAACGAACTTTTCGCCTGTCAGGAAGTGAATTGGAACAGCTAGGAAATGAATTTCATGTCGAAAGAATTGTGGACCATCGTGGTTGTCATCGAGCAACAAGTCAGAGGATGGTTAGCAATTTTGTAGAGTTTTTGTCTGGAGGTGGATACTTTCGTCAATTGGGGCGATCAGCTGGAATTGCGACATCAACTGCCAATTTACATACTCATTTGGCATCCGAGTGGATAGCAACAATCGCACAAAGATATGTTTCGTTACCAAACTCAAATCAATTATGAAATTTGCAAACTGGAGAGATTGAAGGTCGGTAAGTGGTGGGTTTGTTAGATGGATTCATCCTTCATATCCAGCGACCAGCTCATGCTAGAGACGCTTACTATTGCGGCAGACCTGGGAAGAGCGTAAGATGCAAAAACGAATCGGATTCCGATTAGGTCGTGGTTAATCAGAATGCGGTTGATTGAAACAACCCTACTCTGGTTAGGAGGCATCTGTCGTTAATCACACTCTGGTTCGGTTGACCGAAACTCAATCGTAGTCTGATGAAACGGAACTTTGAAACCGCCTAATATGTAAAGTAAATAGAATGTTTTGTTTAGATATGGAGTAATCATGGCAATGGCACTACTTGATATTATATAACAATTCTGTTCTTAAAATGTTCTTTAAACTTTAAAGGGCATACTTGCATTATGTTAAAATCGTATCTGATCTACGTGCATCATATTCTTCATGTTTTACGAAATGTAAGCTGGCTTGAGTTTTTTAGCATTATGTTATTCTCCTGATAAAAAATGTGAAAGTCTCCGTAGTTTTATCAGTCTTTGTATGTTTGAAATGATCCCTCTTATTCAAGTTCAACAATCGGACAATGATAAGCCGTGGATAACACCGTTGATAAAAAGGCTCGTCAATCAGCGTTGGACTGCTTACGGCTTAACATAGGCGCCGGAAGCAATTTGGTATGGCAAGAAATCCGCACATGTTTTAGGTGATTGTAAGCATATAGGCCTGTCTTGCATTAATAAGTCAATACATGTTTATCTCCAAAAATATCGGAAAACATAGATTACATGCATCTACAACATGTAAAGAAACACATTTCAAAATATGCGTGCGGTCGTTCTCAATGAAGACATTTCAAGTTGGGAAGGAGAGGATAGTTTCCAAAAATTCTATCTTTGGATTTAAAATATTCATTGTTTCAGACTTTCTTTAGAAACCAATGGCAATTTGGGGCCTTCGTGAAGACAGTTTGCGATGAATTTTAGAATATTTGGAGTAAGCGTATTCATTAATGTATGGAGCTTAGCTGAACTGTCACAGGAACACAAATTGGGCACACTCTGTCATAAAATGGTATAGAGTCTCTACTTTTGAATCATCGCATAATTCACATATCAGCTTATGAGTTTTCGTCCTAAATTTCAGTACGATGATGTCGTTGGAATTCATTTCAAAGTTTAAATATGCTTTCATAGCTTTCTCAAACTGACATAGCTCTAAGTAATTCAGGCCCGAGTGGCTAACTTTCACTGTCGATATCCAATTTTCTGAATCCACTAAACAATAATGTGGTGTATTCTGTTTTAAATGATAATATCTCTTGTAAAATTGATATTTAATTTGATTTAAGCCTGTTAGATTATTGAAGAAGCAAAATTCTGCACAGTATTTCATTCTGCCGATGACAGCATTTCAAAAGTATTTAAGTATACTTTATCTATGTATTCTAGAATTTGGTGCAGTGTTGCTGATCGACATGAATTTCGAAATAAAAGTACCTGTAATGCTCGGTACTACTGGTATTCCCCTCTTTGTCTTATCTCATCTACCCTAAAGCATGTTGGTATGTATGACAACCCCTCTTATTCTGTAGGATCAGGTCATTAGTTGTGTTTAGCTTGTGTAAAGAGAGGGGAACTGCATGCATAAGCGCCTGCCATTCTGTATAATGGTCATCGATATTCATACAATGTTCTAGACTAGCAAAATATACTCTAACATCTCATCGCAAATAGCATGATGAGCTATTTTGAGACATTATGTCGCAAATACAGACACTGGCACATGAATTTAGAAATTATATGGTGAATACGAGTATAAGCAATAATTATTATGAATTAATGTTCATATAATATATATTCAATATTAATTCATATAATTATATATGAATCATAATTCATCAAAGCAATGCAAATTAATTTTTTGTTTTGTCGTCGCCACTTTTATTGAAATTCATTAACAATCTCTCAGACGTTCGGATTATCCACCTCATCTTAGTAAGTTTCGAGGAGAAGGAAGTGGTTAATTCTGACCTTAGGGATAGGGAGCTTCTGAAGAGGGAGGATTTTTGGATTAAAACACTATGTACAATCTTCCCACTTGGCTTGAACGATAGAATTCAAGGTTTTGGTTGTGTCTCCAAAGGTTCCTTACATAAGCAGTACTTCTCTTCTCCGGTCCTTAGAAGACCTAGAGGACATGGGATTCGCAGTAATAAGAGAAATGTCTTGGCTAAATGCTTGGAGTCTCTCTACGATAAAATTAATAGCCTTTGTTTTTCCAACATGTTTTACGAATTTTACATCACTTTGAAGTCTCTTAGTCGTACAACACTTAAGCAGCTTCTTGCTTTTACTCTTAGCAAGCCGGGTACCTGCTCGTATCTAGTCGAATCCTTCTGTTCGAGATTCTTAAAAGTCGAAGATTCCATTGATAAGATCGACAGGGAAGTTATTATTATCCCTTTTGAGTGCAAAGAAGTAGATCTCTTAAAAGTTTCTTCCATTTTCGCTGATTCACATGTTAACAGTATGTTGCCTAATCCAATTCGTAGTAAATGTCCACTACAGGTTTTCTTTAAATACACCACCCCTATTGGTCGGAAGCTCTTCAATTACAACCAGATCTTGAAGAATGTTTCTATTGATGAAATCAGAGAATTTATTAGCAAGCCTTGTCTTTGTTCTGATTCTATCTTCTGCTACAAGCCCGTTCACACGTGGTTACTGGTGACTTGAGTATTATATCCAACCCTAAACTTAGGGATTTGATGGCTAAGGGCACTAATTATAGAGAGCCCATTCACAAGTCTTGGGATTTTGTTAGGGTCAGTGTTAAAAATGCACTAGTTGCATTTATTGAAAAGTCCTGCAGAAAATACGCCCTTAAGAATTCTGACTTCCAGAATTGGTCGGAGGCTGTCCCTAAGATAATTAGAAATCGCATTTCCTTCCTAAGTTCTAGCTTTCCATCTTTGCATTCGCACGAGTTACTAAGATCTAAGGAGTGTAAAAACTTCATCTCAAACTTTCAGAAGAATTACGTCATTACTCCGGCGGATAAGGCCGCCAACAATTTTGTCATTGTGTGTAAGAAGTATTACCTCATTGTCCTCTTGAACGAACTAGGCTTTGACCTTAGAAGTTTCAATGCTGTTGGTAATCAGACTTACGCACCAGTAATTTCTTCCATTAATGACATAATTGCCGAACTTTGCACCACCCTCAAGGATTCCTTTGGCATAACGGTTAAAGATAAGTTTATGGTTTTACCTAAACTTTTCTGGATACCTAAATTGCACAAAAATCCGTATAAAAGTAGATTCATAGCTGGTGCTAGGAACAACACTTCCAAAGAATTGGCCATACTGGTGAACAAAGGTTTGCAATTGATCCGGGACAAGTTTAGTAGTTATTGCCTTTCCATCAAGCATAATTCTGGTGTGTACGCCTTCTGGAGCATTAACTCTTCTGGGGAATTCCTTGACAGGATGTCGTGTTTGAATTGCCACTCCTTACAAGTTTATGATTTCTCCACACTCTATACGAATCTTAATTTAGACAGGTTATGGAGTCCTTGAAAGACTTATGTGAGTTAATTTTTAGCAGTTCCAAGAGCTTTATTTGCATTGGCTATTATAGAACCTTCTTCTCGAATAAAAAATACAGAGGGTATCACTGCTGGTCCAAAACCCAATTCCTTAATGCAATTAGTTTTATCCTGAATAACACTTTTGTCACTTTCGGGGGACTTGTCTTCAAGCAAATTCGAGGCATACCTACACTGTAAATCGCTCAATACCAATCACATACGAAGGATGCATACCAAAATATTTTTTTGGTATATTTCTGTATGATCTTGGTATATATTTGTATGCTTTTCGCATTTTATTTCAAGTGTGGTATGCTTTACATACTAAAGCCATACCAGCACAAAGTTAAAAGAAAGCATCAATCATGTCCAAAGTATGTTGATTTAAGACTTTTTGTCAATCAAGATCACACTAATGCTACTAGTGCTTTGTAAGTAGTGAGATAATGACATTTTATAGTCAAACTAACAATACTGAATTCGATTTTAATACATGTAAGTCCGAGGCATTTCATAAATAATCAATAAGTATTTAACCATCAACAATTATGCATTATGTAATTTTGGAACTAAGCATATTATCAATCCAAAATAAAGACACATTATAATTCATGAACGCAAAAATAGTTATGTTTGAGATTTAGTTTGAGTCAACATGGTTGCTGAAAAGTTATCGTATTATTAAAATGCTGTTTATCAATTTAGTTCAAGGAAATGAGCCAATTATGAGTCTTGTGAATGCTATAAGACAAGTTGCAAAGATGACATGCGGCTTTAATTCCACATAAAATCTAATCTAGTTAAATACCACACTTTCACAAAGAAATATTCACGGCTGCTATTACTGGAAAAAAGTTATTTGTAAGTAGTATGTAGTATAACATTTTTTTTGTCTTATGACATAAAGCTATTCATACGAAAGACATACGAAACACATACCAATTTGCATCGGGTCTCGTATATAAAACATACCAAGAATTCGTATTTCAACGTAAAACAGCCAATCACAGTTAGCATAGTTCGTATCGTTTACATACCAATCACATACGAAAGTAAATGGCCATTCGTATGAAAAACATACCAGATTTCTTTATATATACCAGAATCTCGTATCAAATGTTGGTTTCAAATTGTATGTAAACTTGGTATGTGTTTGTATGTAATTTTCGTATCCAGCGATTTACAGTGTATGGGTGGGAATTCCAGCTCGCTCTTAGCTGACCTGTTTTTGGCTTACAGGGAGTTTTATTTTGTGAGGGGACTCCTAGCGAGTAAGAGATTTGGCTTAGCAAAACTTCTCTCTCGTACCATAGGTATGTCGATGACATTTGTGTGTTTAACTTCAAACATTTTGATAAGATCCTTCCTGAAATCTACCCGGTAGATCTCTTGGCTTGCAGAAGCGGGGACAACAACAACAATTGTGTTAATTATTTGGATGTTAAAATCAGGATCGAAGATGGTGGCCATTACATCACAGAGGTTTACCATAAGGTTGATGAGTTCAGCTTCCCAGTGGTGCTGTATACTTTCCCCGAGAGTAACATGCCTTTGAACACTGGCTTCAACATCTTTGCTGCCCAACTCATCAGATTCGCTAGGATTTCATCTGATGCTTCCGCCTTCATATCAAGAGCTAAGGGCATTTTTGATATCTTTAAAGGACGGGGTTATAAGAATAATTTGCTGGTTAATTCTTGCATTAAGTCCTTCTCCAAGAATAGGTTCCTCGTTTTTAAGTTTGGTTGTTTTTCACCCCGCAAGATGCCATCCATCATTGGCATGTTGGGCTAAGATAACCTCTTCTAGTTTCAAGTGCGTCCTTTTGTCCTAATATATTAAAAAAATTTATTTTCGGTTTGGTTCTGCTATGTTTCCTCAGGCTTGGAGAGACCTTCCACATCGTACATTCGATATGGTTGGCCTGGCCCCGCCATGTGGTATAGGTTGGAGGTTAGGGGCCGAAACCTTGCTTCATGCAGCCACATGGTTCCTCCCTGATGACTCCATACATAGCAAACTTAATTTTGGTTTTTTAGGTTTCTTTCTTGTTTGATAAAAATTAAATCGTTTATAAGTTTTAATTTATTTCCCTTACCGTCTTTAGTTGAGTAGACTTGCCTTTATACGTATTTCAGTACCTGCTCTATACTAGAGTAGGTTACTCTATGTTGTCAGTATTATTTCATTCATTCATGACTTTTAATTACCTAATTATTTACAAGATTCTCCACTAGGGTAATTGTTTAACTTTGGCGTCTTCCGTTTCCTGGATCCTTCGAATTTTTTAACCGTGTCGTGTCTTAATTTGATTAGACAAGTTTGATAGACAAGGCCTACATCGGTGCGCCACAGAGGCCTCAAATCATGAGCTAGCTATCGAACGCTGGATATGCCGCTTGCCTGGTTCGGTCTCCGACATCTTGCGAGAGGCAGTCCATATTGCAGTAACCAATTGCAGTCACAATCGAAAACGTTCGATAAGCGTGAATGAAATAGGTCCACTGGATCTCCAGAGAGCTGCAATTGTGTTATTTGCTTCTGATGTTTGTTCTGCACTGCTCATGAAGCTGACAAGCAAGTGATGATGAGCAATAAAACCAGCTATGTATGTAATTCTAATTTCTACCGGCAACCGATGATAATTTCTAATGAGATTTTTTACATGGAGTTCATGGAGACCACAACTGATTGAGAGCTCTTCTGGCCCCTCTATTATGTCAAGTCTTCAATGTATTCAGTGAGCATTGTGGTGGACTTGAAAATGTAGTAAATATTCAGATTTCATTATATATCTTGATAAAAGCGTACGCCAAGAAAAGGCCATGCACTAACTACATTCAGAAGATAATGGGGGACAAAGATCGAGGGAGTACCTTCAAATAGATTTTGTTCTGATGCTCAGCGCATGCCATTTTGATGGCAGGATAAGAGACTTTTGACCAGTTGGTCAGGTTGAACCATTCACTCTGCAAAATGAATCATCATCATCAACATCAACACTGCGTACTAATCTGAAATCAAGATGTCATGGGCATGTCGGATCACACAAAGACTTTCAGAGACCGACCAAAAATTATCAATAGACATGGCAAAATAATCAGTTGTGCTAGAACTCGGTTATGAAACCAAGTATCATCCTTTATTGTCTTTCAAGGCAAAAAGATGTCTCAAAAGTTTCATGTGCTTTCTGCAAGTGGATGCATGTATGAAGATTCATGGATAACACGAATATATCAATCTAGAATGAAAAGGATGGAAAAATCAATTTTGGAGCTACTCTACTTTTGGTGTAATACGAGTAAAGGAATGACGTCTATTCAATTAAAAAGCTCCAGTAATAAAAATCTTGCGGCACAAGTGCAGAAAGTTAAGGCAAAGTAGTTCAATATAAGACAAATTAAAAACATACAAGATCTATAAAAAAGTTGGAAAACAATATTAGTGTCAGTATTTAAGTCAACGGCAGTGTTGTAACGTTAAAAGGTCATTAAATAATAGAATTAGCGGCACATTTAAGTGAAAAAATAATTAGACCCAGCTGAAGTCGCACGCAATGGAAGTTGAAGTTGAACATTGTTTATTTGGGAATATTTATTTATATCTTCCTAGCTTTTCTGTATTTTTTTCATTTTATTCATATAGCCTACTGTAAATTGCACGCCACCATAATGATGAAGTGCTTGCAACGAATTGCTTTATTTCCTTTCATCTGGTAGCGTTGCTGCTATAGCTACCGAACAGGTGTATTGTCTTCCAGACGTTACTTTTTCTTCGAATCGCATAAATATGTCTTAAGCTGCATAGTATTTTTTTACTGCGCTATAAGTAGAGTAGCATTTAATAATCGAACTAATAATAATCGATTCTATTACACTTATATTTTATATCTTAGTGACAAGTACACAGGAATATAGTGACTTCGGTATGACATAAAAACTGATTTAGAAATTAATGTGCGCTACATGTAAAATGAATTAAAATAAATACACTAATGGTCAACAAAAATACTTGCTTAAAATCATTGCTAATGACATCTATGTGCATTATTTAAAGACAACTTAATATGACAAGTTCCAGTAAAATTTAAGATAATACTACCAGATAGTTCAGGCGACCGCGACCTGATCAATGCAGTTTGGTAGTCATGAAAGCCAAAACATCTTCATTTTGGAAGAAATTTTAGCTGGCTTTGATGAGTAGGTTTCGCAGTGAAATTTACTTCATTTGGTTGTTCACGGTTACAGTGAGTGTGTCAGAGAAAATGCGTCCATCTTTAAATGAGTATTGCAGTAAGCTTGCTCAATTATTTATTCACATTAAGAAGTCAAAGAGTTCAAAATCTGACAGTGACCAGAACGATTAACAATATCAGGAATTTAATAGTGATCAACTACTAGGCATTCAAATACTTAAAGTAAAAGATATTTGCCATTAAAAAATACACACTGACCGCTATAATTCACATAAAGGTGCTGTTATGATTATTGTATTTTACAACTTCCCCTGAAATTAATCGATATTTTCTTCACCTAAACCTCACAGAAATCCAACTTTTCTTGCTCTACTTTTATTCGGCTCCTTCACTGCTGACGCTCGGTCGCCGCTGTAGCACCATTCACGCGCTCCCTCCACCTCTCTCGGTCTCTCGTCGTATGTACGTTGTTCGCCAACGTCTTACCGGTCCATCTTGTAAAGTTGTCACAGTACTGGAACCTTGGTCTGCCTCTTTCGCGCCTTCCAGGCATTTTTCCGATGATGCACTTCTGCACCAGCTGACATCCGTGGTTTCTCATGGAATGGCCGAAGAACTTAAGCTTTCTTTTGAGGACTTAGGCTCTTAGTTTTCGAGTGATATTTAGCTCCGCCAGGATATGCTCGTTTGTTCTTCTGCCCATCCAGTTAATGCGAAGCATTCGGCGATAGCACCACATTTCCACTGCGTCAATTCTTCTCTATTCCTCCATCTTCAGCGTCCAGCCTTCTGCTCCGTATACAAGAACTGACCAAACCAGGGCTGTCATGAGATTTACTTTTATTGATCTTTGCAGCTTTCTGTCTCTCCATGCATTATTTTACTTTTCTATTCGCTATTAATGCCTGCAATGCCCATGGATCTGTCTTTAAAAATCAAAAGAAGTTTCAGGTGACTTCATGTGATCCATAGGAATCATCACTGCAATTGAATCAAGCTATTGCTTGATATGAATAGAGCATGCAGTGGTATCGCAAATAACTTTCGATAGCAATCTACCCAAACGTTCATTATGTCACTTGAGCTCTAGTACATTCTTCATTTCTTAAATATGGGGACGAAAACGTAGCAAAATGGGATTGTGAGCATGCTTTATATGGTTCAAAATACATCAATTAACCACAATGAGATTAAATACACGATAGATCAGACTGCCATGCAAAAGATGTGCGGCTGGTAGGATTCGAACCTACGACCAAGGTTAACTAGACCTGTGCTCTAACCAACTGAGCTACGAGCCACTTACGCGACTCTGTCAATTGGCAGGATCAAACTTTCACCACCACACATCAGTTGTCAAGGCAATAATAATCAATGAATAAATAACACGTCACAATTGTGACCGCCGACATTAAGGCAAGTAGAGGGGATCGATTGTCTACCAAAGCATCTTAAGCCATGTCGCAAGAAATGATATATATATAATGATATATAAATATAAATACATATAAAAATATGAATAAAATAAGAAATGAAATAAAAAAAGGAATAAAAATAAATAATATATATATATAAAACAGAGAGAAGTAATTTCAAATGGACAAAAATAAGTGAAAATAAAATCCTTCAGAAATCATTCAGTGATACATTGAAATCGCAGGAAGTTAAGGATATTGTAAGAAGAAAACCTAAATGCAAATCTCAACTTCCTTTTATTGAAACTTTTAATCCGACTAACTCCAATGTGTATCATGATGTCATCAATCCCATTTTTTCATCAATGCATGTCACATCCCCGTTCAATGAATATAAAGTACGCCGGGTTTATCGCCAACCTCCATCACTCTTACAGATTTTACGTAAGAACAAAAGACAAACTTTAGTAGGTGTAAAAAAATGTGGTAACAAAATATGTGAATGCTGCCAATGTTTGATTGAAGGTAAAATATTTAAATATCACACAGACAAAGAGTTCACAATTAGAGCCAACATGACTTGCTCGTCTAAAGACCTTGTATACGTGATAAAGTGCCGTGGATGTGAACAACTTTATGTTGGGCAGACTGGTGACCATTTTCGCTCTAGGATCAGAGTACATTGCCAACAAGTTCGGTGCAAGAGCTACCAAAATCTTCTTGTCAGCGAACATATATCGATATGTGCGAAAGATCATAAGCCTCCCTTTTACGCTATGCCACTTGTCAAATTACTAAGAAATAGTAGTAGGTTTGTACGAGAGGAAAAAGAAAAGTGATGCATTAAAATCTCAAAGCCATCATTGAATAAGGGCAAATCCACTGAAAACGTCTACTTTTTAGTCAAATTTTGTCTTTGACATTTTGCATCGCAATTTTTTTTCTAAAACAGTTTTTCTAGCTCAAATTTTAGTGAATTTTTCATAAATGACCACGAAAAGCACCCCAACTTGATACACTTTGATGTAGGTCCACTTTTCTATATCTTAGGCGTCGGTTAAGGGACAGTGGGCGTCAGTTAAGGGACAGCATGCGCCGGTTAAGGGACAGTGGGCGTCGGTTAAGGGACAGTGAGCGTCGGTTAAGGGACATACAGGTGATCTGTAGCGAGAATGTTGGCCTAATTGAGCTTTAATTATACATGTAGCGTCACCTGGGGTAATTATGAGCAAACCTTATAAATCCGCTACATTGAAGAATACATGTTTGTCGGTACATGTTTGTGATGACTTCAAACTGTTCTGTGTGAAATTTGAGTCAAATCTGCCCTGTCTACCAAATTCCATAGTCGTCTAAAGAAGTAGTACCAACATATCTTTACGCAAAAGATTATTTTGCAATTTTGCATCTTGCGTAAACATTGTTCTAGTTTTCTTAATGATAATGATAAATCTGCAATCTTGCCAGAAAAAGACTTAATATGATTCAATGGCGCTGACTAACAATGATGT
Source organism: Prostheceraeus crozeri (assembly GCA_907163375.1). Classification (NCBI taxonomy): domain Eukaryota; kingdom Metazoa; phylum Platyhelminthes; order Polycladida; family Euryleptidae; genus Prostheceraeus; species Prostheceraeus crozeri. The sequence continues at coordinate 11,284 of CAJQUW010000271.1, forward strand.
TAACTTTTGTTTATCACTCTCCGTCTTTTCACAAGTCATAAAATAGAAAATGTGCACAATATCATATCATTATGTTAGAAAACAAAGTATCCAATATCCAAAATATATTCCAAAAAACAGAGTAACGGAATTATACACAGCGCCACTTTTCCAATCCGTAGCATTTGCAAAGCGAGGGAGAGCAATGACAGGCTAACGGTCTGTACCAGAAGGTATTGTCCTCATACAAAACATGGTGGCATTTGGCAATGCCTGGCATGGGCCTGAGCCTAACATTCGTCTGGCGCTTGAACAAATCAATTTCTCTGGTGGTCACCTGAAAAACAAACAAAATAGACATTAATGTTGATACTTGGAAATGCAACTTAAATCGAAACAGAACATATTGAAGGATAGTTTTTACTATTGTATTTCTATTGATTGTTGATTATAGAAATAACATAACATCGACATAGGATACCAGATTCCAAATATGAAATACGGTTGACTATTCTACATTAAACTACATACGTAATGATGAGGATTTGGACCATTTTATCGATAATGTAAGCCTACATGTAGGGCTTACAAAAACAAATAAGATCACTGGTACGTTTTTGACGTTTGATTCTATTTTAGTCATCAGCTAAAAAACAACTTATAGGCCTAACCAAAGAAACACAGGTAGAAAGCTTTATAAAACAAACATCCAAACTATTGTTTTTAACTGCACTCCAAACACGTGATTCTACATAAATAGTAGGACTTAATGTAACCATCAGGTCTTCTTTACGTACGCATTTACTTAACATTTTGTCAAAAAGTCTGATATTTTACTTACACAGGAAATGCTTGTTCATACAGTTGAATATCCAACATTAATTGCAAGAAACACAAATAGTTATAGATCTACACTACTATGAGCTAATGAGTTACATATATTGCCGAGCAAGGTATGTAGGCATATTATTTTCGTACCATCTTCGCCGCAATTTTTGTTTCTGATAAAAGAGGAATGACGTCCTTCGCAGACAGGACATTATGTCTCTGATGAGCTACGTAACTGTCTGCAAGTCTTTTGACTGTAGCACCAACCCCGTTTGGACGACAGCAGTCTCATATTATCACGAAGCTCATCACCAAGCCGCATGGAAGAATGGCTCAGTGCTTAATGTACTGTCCAGCATAATTTAGATTTATTCATCCATTTATTTGTACTTGGTTATCCGGTGCGATATAATATGTCGATTAAAATGAGGATCACTGCAGACTTCATAATTACATGACATGCAGATAACACGATTATGATAATGATTCAATACATTATCACAGTATTGTCTGTCAGTTTTATCATTGAGATGCAGATCACATGCAGATAACATGATTTGATAATGAATGAATCTATTATCACAGTATTGTCTGTCAGTTTTATTATATTGAACAAATTACTTTCGAGCTTTATACTCATATTCACGTGCCCACGTGGATGAAGGTGAGGATAAAGTTTTAAAAATACAACCTACAATACATTCAAAGAATTATTTTAATTAGTAAAACTGAAAGATTACGTCTCTATTTTTATATAATCTTTCTTTGTGAGACAGATTGAGTAATCAAGATATGGAAACAAGAAAATAATTTAGGAGGAAGAGGCGCTGCTTGCATTCATCTTATAGCAAAAAATATTAGGTTCACTATTTATATATTTCATATCCGATTCTCATGAACCCCTAAAGGTAATTGTGAATAAGTTCAACAACAGGAAGTTACTGTGATGTCTTGCATTCCACATTTCTTAATTAAGAATCACGCGCATTCTGTCCTAAAAGATTTGTTAATATAGATTTGTTACACTTGGGTTTTGTACGAAAACTTACAGGACAGATACTTCTGCAAGATAATTCTGCAGCTTAACAGTTTTGATGGTTAATGCTAGTCAGTGATTGAATACATGCATCAAATGTAAAAGCATCATTATTATGAGGATCGATCAGTTGCATGAAAGATAATGAATGTATTGCAAAGCAATGTATAATACAACACCAAGAACCGATTTGACTTTTCATGGACATCGATTTTGAGCAATTTTGATGTGCAAGAGGATCAGCAAGCACACATGCATGTATTGCGCAAGTGTACCTGAGCAAAATCAGCTGTAAATTATCAGCAACAGTTGCCAAAATTAATAATTTAGAGGCAGAAACTGTAATTCTGTCTCTGAAAGTCCTTTCTATTACTGTTTTCTTGTTTAGAGTTGACTCGCGACGACAGTGGTCTCAAATCATCTCCAAGCTTATCCAATATGAATAAACAGAAAATGAGATCCCCAATCATTCAGTCATAAAAATAGATAATTTTAGCAATTAATCAGCTTCCGCCAGCCCACTTACAAATGAGGGATGCGGAGTCGGAGTCGGAATCAGAGTCGGCGTCGGAGTCCCATCAAATGATAGGACTCCGGCCTATAACTAGATTATACCTAGTAACCTAGTAGTATAACTAGTATAATCTAGTGCATAGCTGTCATTGTTGTCAACTTTCCCCGTCAAACAAAAGTACAGCGACACTGCTACATGCAGAGCTTGTAACAGTTGAGGGAATGAACCGTGATAGTGAAAAACGGATTGTCTTTTCACTCGATGATTTAGTAGAGAGGACAAGCCTGCCTAGCCTCTATCACGCCTGCGCACCAAGGGTCACATCAGAGACAAAAATGAAATACTAGTTTTTTTTGAGAACATTACTTACCCTCACGTTAATCGTGTGTGATGGCTCCTCCTATTAAAATCGAAAGTGTACTCATGTTTTTTGGAGAAGAATTGGGGATATTCCTGCCTGGTAGAGACTGGAGAAAAACCATGTGAAGCACACATCAACAAGATGGGAGGAGCCGAGTCGTATGCATCCAACTTAAAGCGACATTTGATAAACTTTCATCGAAAATGATTGATAATTGATACAGCAATGATCACTAAAGATAGATTCAGGTAAACCTATAATGATCAATGATGTAGGTTTGCAGTTTTTTTTAAAAAAAACTAGGCTATATATACTTGTCACAGGGGTCGGAGTGGAAGTCTTATCAAAAGCCGGAATCCTATCAACCTCCGGAGTCGGAGTCCTGTCAAAATGATAGGACTCGGCATCCCTGATACAAACAGGACAGTGTGCCCAAGGGACCCTAGGGCCTGCCCCTCCCATAATTTTTTAGTCGTGACCCATGTCATGCTACCTTGAAAATGTGTCATGCTGTTTTACTTCGTAGTCATGTTGAGAAATTACATCATGATGAATATATCACAACTTTCACAAAACTGCGTGGGATTCGCAATGGGATGTTGACTAAGCTTCCTAGCGACATATTGTAAATTGTAGTTTTTTACTTAATGACGATTTTCTGAAAGCTATTATTAACTGATGATTATCGCTTGCCATATGATGCGCCCACACATCTGAAGCGCCCAGGGGGATTTTTATGAATATATGTATAGTGGAATAATGAAGAAAATCCTAAATCCATTTAGTCATTATGCATGATGAGAAAAGAAGGCTTGCAAATTTTGCAAAAACTGGAATCACAGTCTCGTTCACTTGGGATGTTTTACACATTGCCAGGTTTAGATGGGTAGGCCTGAAATATATTCTGTGATTACATTTAAAATATATATCTTATTCAAAGTGCGTCTCGGTTAAAATTGCTTTCAGACATTTTTTATTTCTTGTTGTCAAAAGTGTACCTGAGAAGTATGGACTATCCTTTACGATTATACGCAGACAGGGATGCGATGTTTGCTCAGCTATGCGTGGACAACACAGTGGTTCACAATCGCGTGTTCGTAAATCGGTCCTTCAGCCTTGTCAGCAACGTCCGTTGCTTTGCAAATGCACTAAACCTCGTCGTTGTAGATGCTTGTCGTGAGAATGTTGCGACCAGGAATTTCCTCGGAGTTGTGCATTTATCTATATTGTTTTACAGAGGGACCAACAACAGGACACGAAATTTTTCAAGAATTGGGAAGCCCAAGTTGTCATACATTAAATTCTTTGAGCTATACATGATGGAGCATTCGGGCAAATAACTGCATATGTAAAGCGTTATTTTGAATTCACTTCCTACACGAGAATGCGCACATTGTCGTCATTATCGGCAGTTGCAAGATTTGATTGCGAATCATCAGGAGACGCCACAACATTGATCAAATCAATCGATTTTGAATCCTGCCTGCGTCTGGTAGTCATGTCTAACCTCCTTCAGTTCTAAAATTTCATCTCAAAATATCTGCAGAAGGATGACACCAACAATCGTGCTTTCAAATTAGCGATCTTTTGGGAAAAGACAACACTAGCGCAGCTAAAGCTTGCGCTGGTAGCCTAGGCAAGTTGTTTAGGTTTCAAATGATCACTTAAAAGATGTGACAGGGGGGCATTTCACCTCCTCCAATTAGAAAAGAAGAACAGTTGTTGACATACCTTTCTCAAAACCCTCATTTCTAAATCATGTTAGTTTATCTCTATAACTACCTCTACCTCTTATTTAATTAACAAGAATTCAGAGCTCACGTAAACAACTAAAACATAAAGATTAATTAAGATTTCTGTCGTAGGCGGCGAATTATGAAAGAGATATTCGACATAGAGGAGGAGGAAAGTACATTAGAATTGACATGCACCCATTAGGCCAACGAGTGTTAAGATGATTATTTGATAGATTTATTCATAGGTAAGTACATCAGACTTCTGAGACATGTTGAATTTCAATAAGTAAGTTTTGAAGAATAAATCTGAAATAGAATCGCGAAAATGTCAGCAGTGCTCATATCAGATAAATGTCTAGACATGTTTTATACATAATTGTGAAAATGAAATAAAGATTTCAAAATGATTTATTCCGAGGCTCCTGCTATCAGCTCAAGTCTATTATGAATATGGATTTCTCATGACATTTCCTGTCTTTTGTTGTTTTTAAACTTCATTATCCAGATGATGAAAATAGCGAATTTTCGGTGCTGGACTTTCAGAAATATAAACAGACTTAATAAACATTATAGCTGCGTAGTGTGCACACGGTTGAACATATTTAGATCACAAAATTGGAATAAAGTCATTCTTGGATAATTGTCGGCTATTGCAGACAGTTTAGGGATGCGAAGATAACCGCGAATATATAAAACACATGAAATGTATAAAAATTCAATATGCACAAATACAACAAAACATATGTACATGTAAGCTTACAGCAAATACAATATGCACGACCTTTCAATCCGCGGTATGGTCAAGGCCTAAATGAAATAGCTCATAAACACAAGCATTTCTTATTTGAAATATTCAATGGATTGAGTAGAATTTTGATAACAATCAGAACCTAATACTCTAATTATCATGTAGTTCTCACACGATTCCAATCAAAATATTAATTTTTATAACTTGATTTGTATGTATATATGCAGCATTAATATAAGACTCAAGTTTTGTATAGAAGAAACCCACATTTTGTATCATTTACCCAAGGTCGACCCAAAACCCAAGGTTCAACCATGTCATGCACGAATGGCTGACTAACTGAAGTTTTCTGCGCTTTACATTCTAAGTTAGTCAGCAGTCGTGCATGACTAAGTCGTCAAGGCGAAACGTCGCACTGAATTATGCTGTCCAAAGATGTTAATCTTTCAAATTCGATAGTGAGTAGTATTTGAATTTAATTTCTTCAAGGCGCCATTTTTTAACTCGATATTCACTCTTAATGATTCGCAATTGCAATTTATTAATTGATACACAATTCTGGAAAACTGCTTATCAGCGTCTGAAATCCGATTTTGGGTATTGCCTAGTTTGTGCAATTGTCATTGGAAGCTGTTTGTTGATGGTGAATTCAGTCAATCAATTCGCTACCGACAATATAAAGCAAATACAGTAGTTCCCTGTCTATAACGACCACCTCTTTGCCAAGCAAATAAAGTCGTTATAGACAGTTGGTCGTTATTTGCAGTTAAACTTTTGGTTGCTTACCTTTTTATATGATATATGACATCATAGTAATATCCAGTCATAAGCCTACGCGTGCTCACAAGTCCAGCACAGCATGATTGCACGAATGATGTTAGCTTTTATAGTTTCAGAGGCTATAAAGGTATATATTCAAACCGAACCTAATACTTCATATAATTTATGTGGGATCAAACAGCAATTTTAAGGGACGGAATCCGCAACCTCATCGATCAAAGATTGAAGACGGGACGAAGAGATTCACTCGATTATCTTCCAATCAGATAACCAGTTGACACTTTGACTCAAGGTGTTGCTACTGGTTGCTCAAAATTGACCCATGCGTTCTCTGATTATGAAGAACTGGAAATGCGATTCAACTTATGAAAAGCTAAATAAAAGATGTCTGATTGCATCTTCATTTCGTTATTGCTAAAATATTGTTTGGAATCGCACGAGGTTTTCTCGTTTAATGTCAGCAAGTGAATAGGAATTGTGTTCTGAATGCATGGATGCATGACCAGAGCATGTGACTAACTAGGTGAGTTTGTGCAGTGGAAATATATATCATCATAACATGTGAATGGCCTTAGGCCAGGGATGCGGAGTCCTATGATTTTGATGGGACTTCCACTCCGACTCCGGGTGACAAGTATATATAGCCTTGCGGTATCAATTATCAATCATTTTCGATGAAAGCTCATCAAATGTCGCTTTTAAGTTGGATGCATACGACTCGGCTATGCAAGAAAATCCCCCATCCTTCTTCAAAAAATATGAGTATATTTTCGATTTTAATATTCGCTTTGGAGGAGCCATCACACACGACTGACGTCGGGGTAAGAGGCAATGATCTCAAACAAACCAGTATTTCATTTTTGTCTCTGATGTGACCTTTGATGCGTAGGTGTAATCGAGGCTAAAAAGGCCTGTCTCCTCTTCTAAATCAACAAGTGAAAACACATTCCTTTTTTCACTATCACGGTTCATTCCCTCAGCTGTTGCAAGCTCTGCATGTAGCAGTGTCGCTGTACTTTTGTTTGACGGAGAAAGTTGACATCAAGACAGCGAAAACAATATGTGTGAGGATAAATAAATTGTTTGCATCATATTTCGGGTCTGGCTGTATGCCGGATTCCGGAGTCCTATCATTAGACAGGATTCCAACTGCGACTTCAGCAAAAATGACAAGACTCCGGGACTCCGACTCCGCATCCCTACCTTAGGCTGATGCAAGTGACAGGATTCCGTCCCTTAAAATTGCTGTTTGAGCCTACATAAGCCATATGAAGTATTAGGTTCGGTTTGTAATATCATATCAGAATCCATCCTATCTCTGGACAAACCGAGGAAGCTCTATGTTCATTGTACATGATATGATAAACTAAATTGCATCCTCAGCTGACATAACTGCTTATCTATTGTTGCAGCCATACCCGGAGCAAATGTGAGATGCACTGTTAGCGCGAAATTAATTTCTACGAGTGTTAACTACCGTCCAACACACTACTGACATGTAATCTAAGAAAGTGCATCAGGAGTAAGTGATTAGTTACTTAGGCAGCATTATTTGGACGACGTTCCAGTCGTGTATTGAAAGTAGTTTTTGATAAATACCCGGTGAAATGAGTTTAGTGTTGTGCATCTCAAAGAGTTGTGTCGATGTGAACTGAGCCTGCTGATGATTACCGTCAACTGGGGTAACTTGTGCCACGGTCGCTTTTGGACCTTCATATCCATCTGTAAGATTTATAAGGCTAAGCAATGTAACACTAATTCCTCGAATGATCATTGTAAGTGCTTTAAAAACCTTTCTTTTTCTTTTTATGTGATCTTCACATCAAACATTGAGTGATATATTATCGATGTTTGATCAATTTTAAGTAAGAATTACCCTTTTTATATTTTTGCATACTCTGCATGATCTCCAAGTTTCATGTGCGATTGTTATTGTTTTAATACTGCAAAATAATTATAGGCATTTGGTTTTAAGATTTCAAGTAATATCTGTAAATAAGTGATCGAATTAATGTAACATACGATGCGTGGCGCAAGTTGCCCATTTGATGGGGTAACTTGTACCATTTTTGGCGGGTCTTAGTAACAAAAATGTAGCTATTCTATTGACACAGTGCTTGCAAAAAGCAACATTCATTTATTATTACAGATGCACAAGCTTGGGCGACATGTTAGTAGTATGGTGAAAGTACTATTTCCGGGAGACTTTAATTTAGTATGATAAATGTCCATCTCAGAGAAAGCTCTACTTTTTTAGGTGCATCATTGGAATTGTCAAATCGGTAAGAGTGTCTCTTTCATGTCCACTAATGAAAAAATTGACAACTTCAGGCGGTCTTATACTGAGACGCTTTGCATAGTAAATCAATAACGTACATACAGAAATTCCGCTCTTTCTCACCTTCACCACAGGAAGTCATTACAGTAGTCCCTGTCATTAGCGACCCTGCATTTAATGACTTCCTGTCGATTACGACAAAAAAAATTGGCACCGATGCAAAATTACTATATCACCTACATGATTCAACCTGTGCACAACGACTTCCGACCTCACTGATTTGGCAAGTTGTTCTCTGATCTCTGTTTATTACGACCGCAGATTGCGGGGGAAACGATATATACGCGTAGATGTTTCGCTAACTTTATGTATTAATAGCAGACAATGGTCTTATATATGTAGTGTACTGGTACAACATGACGCATATATCATCGGAGAAAGTTAAATTGTATGCCAAAAACACAATCAAGTATACATACATGTATTGTACATACTGTAATGGGCTTACATCTGAATATATTCTACGTAATTGTACCGTAGTATCATCTTATTGCTTTACACAATATCTACATACAGTGCCTAATACAGTGTATCATCAAATTTTCTCACTGATTAATGTGATTGTATGCTCTTTAATGTAGTTTGTGTACGACATTATTGCTATATTTCTATATACAGTTTTCTCAATTTTCATTAAATCTTGCGTTATAGCCCCCTTCAATAGATACTTTTATAGCCTCTGAAACTATGAAAGATAACATCATTCGTGCAATCATGCTGTGCTGGACTTGTGAGCACGCGTAGGCTTATGACTGGATATTACTATAATGTCATATATCATATAAAAAGGTAAGCAACCAAAAGTTTAACTGCAAATAACGACCAACTGTCTATAACGACTTTATTTGCTTGGCAAGGAGGTGGTCGTTATAGACAGGGAACTACTGTATTTGCTTTATATTGTCGGTAGCGAATTGATTGACTGAATTCACCATCAACAAACAGCTTCCAATGACGATTGCACAAACTAGGCAATACCCAAAATCGGATTTCAGACGCTGATAAGCAGTTTTCCAGAATTGTGTATCAATTAATAAATTGCAATTGCGAATCATTAAGAGTGAATATCGAGTTAAAAAATGGCGCCTTGAAGAAATTAAATTCAAATACTACTCACTATCGAATTTGAAAGATTAACATCTTTGGACAGCATAATTCAGTGCGACGTTTCGCCTTGACGACTTAGTCATGCACGACTGCTGACTAACTTAGAATGTAAAGCGCAGAAAACTTCAGTTAGTCAGCCATTCGTGCATGACATGGTTGAACCTTGGGTTTTGGGTCGACCTTGGGTAAATGATACAAAATGTGGGTTTCTTCTATACAAAACTTGAGTCTTATATTAATGCTGCATATATACATACAAATCAAGTTATAAAAATTAATATTTTGATTGGAATCGTGTGAGAACTACATGATAATTAGAGTATTAGGTTCTGATTGTTATCAAAATTCTACTCAATCCATTGAATATTTCAAATAAGAAATGCTTGTGTTTATGAGCTATTTCATTTAGGCCTTGACCATACCGCGGATTGAAAGGTCGTGCATATTGTATTTGCTGTAAGCTTACATGTACAGTATTGGCCAGAATGGATGACTCAGTTAATCAATTTGCATTTTTTTCCATTGTGGTTGAATCTGCAGACACCCTGACGTCCTGTCCGCGGAAATGTTTTTGTAACAACTGTCTAGTAGGACTGTCTGCATGATAACTGAGCTGTCATGGCTTAATATTGCATGTGGTTTGCGGCTTGAAGTCACGCAGACCACGAAAATTCGTGCTATCCAAAAAGATAAATCCTGAAAAGATTTTCGCCGATTTTCTGCCGATGGAAACTGGAATGCTACGAACGGGTTCCAGTTACGATCTTGTGGAAAACCAAAGGACGCAGCTCAACCCATTTTATGTGACACGCTTGAAGACCACCAAGATAGAGAGGTGCATCTCGATACACGGTCTCAACTGTGAAAAACCTGTTAAAAAATTTTTTCTGTTGAAAACTATGGATTGCGGTTTTTCACCAAAGGTGCAAGCATTTTGGAATTTTATGCAAAAAGTTGAACTTCTCTATGCCTGAAAGCATTTGTGGAGTAATTCAGAAAAAGGGATACACTCCAAGTTCTGACCGGTGGTCACTCATGTAATATTCAGATGAATATATTACTTGGATTATTATTTGACTTCCGTTTATAATTCATTTTATACAAAGTTATGCACACTTACAAGCATCACAGTAAATTTATCACCAAAAACATAAAAAAAACACATCTGAGTCATCCATTTTGGCCAATACTGTACATATGCTTTGTTGTATTTGCGCATATTGAATTTTTATACATTTCATGTATTTTATATCTTCGCGGTTATCTTTGCATCCCTAAACTGTCTGCAATAGCCGACAATTATCCAAGAATGACTTTATTCCAATTTTGTGATCTAAATATGTTCAACCGTGTGCACACTACGCAGCTATAATGTTTATTAAGTCTGCTTATATTTCTGAAAGTCCAGCACCGAAAATTCGCTATTTTCATCATCTGGATAATGAAGTTTAAAAACAACAAAAGACAGGAAATGTCATGAGAAATCCATATTCATAATAGACTTGAGCTGATAGCAGGAGCCTCGGAATAAATCATTTTGAAATCTTTATTTCATTTTCACAATTATGTATAAAACATGTCTAGACATTTATCTGATATGAGCACTGCTGACATTTTCGCGATTCTATTTCAGATTTATTCTTCAAAACTTACTTATTGAAATTTAACATGTCTCAGAAGTCTGATGTATTTACCTATGAATAAATTTATCAAATAATCATCTTAACACTCGTTGGCCTAATGGGTGCATGTCAATTCTAATGTACTTTCCTCCTCCTCTATGTCGAATATCTCTTTCATAATTCCTATCATCAGACAGGACTCCGACTGCGACTCCAGCAAAAATGACAAGACTCCGGGACTCCGACTCCGCATCCCTGCCTTAGGCTGATGCAAGTGCTCAGGTTTTTCTAATTTTTTCCGCTAATTTTTAATTCTTTTCTAATGATGTTCTCGTTGTTTTTATTATAGCAGATAAAAATCATTACATGTGGCATAGTAGGTCAATCTCAAAGGAAAATTTTCATTTTTCTTGCGTAGCATGTATTCATGCTCACTTATAAACTCAGTTTGAGAAATGTTCAAAATGTGTTAGAAAATGTCTTCTTAAGAGCTTGTGTCAAGAAGACTTCCTCAATTTAACTTGCTAGTTAAAAGTCTTAAGGCAAAATCCTTTATGTAAATTAGACTGCCCAGTTAAGTTCTTATTCGAAGAACTGCTTTTCTAAATAGAGATTTTTTGGGAAAAGCCAACATGTGCTAGTAGCCTAGGCAAGTTGTTTAGGTTTCAAATGATCACTTAAAAGATGTGACAGGGGGGCATTTCACCTCCTCCAATTAGAAAAGAAGAACAGTTGTTGACTTATACTTTTATCAAAACCCTCATTTCTAAATCATGTTAGTATGTCTCTATAACTAACCTCTAGTTCGAAAGTCTATTATGAATATGGATTTCTCATGACATTTCCTGTCTTTTGTAATCCAGATGATGAAAATAGCGAATCTCTATCAGAAATAGGTATTTGAAAATGCTAGATATATTGTGTAGGCCAAGTGAAATTGTTTGGTTCGCGTAATAATGTACATCTTTGTCAACGTCATTTTCTTGTTCAACAAGTAACTGTTTTTATTCTTGATTTGTTAAACACAGTTCACGCAGCTGGTTATCGAGTGTTGATGAAATGATATCAAATAGTGTTCACATTTGTGATATAAATGCCATTGTATCGTTCATGATCTGTCATTTGCGTGTACGGATGACTCTGGCGGTGAATTTCGGGTGTTAATCCTGAACATTTTTAGGTAATTTACAATAATTTGTATTTATTTGTTCATGGTGTCAAGTTGTTAATTTTCTTTTAGATTGTATGTTCATTGCGCTCAATAAAAGTCGAAGTAAGCAATTATGTTCTTCTGGGATCACAGAGAAAATTCGACTTTATTGAAGACCTCACAACATTGTATTCCTATTATATCTAACACATTGTCGGAACCGCAAATTGCTTCCGGCAATGATGATTTTCGGAATTGAATTCAATCACATGTTTATCAAAGAGAGCAAACACATTCTGTCATAGATAAGCAAAGAGCTATCTAGTGAGAATGACAACGATTAAATCAATAAAAGACACCAACACTCTTGATTCCCCGACCGCACTAGCCTGACCCAGGAATCGAACAGAAATCCGCGGTGGAGACGAGCTCACACCTTCTTCACTAGGTCATGCTGACGGTGCAACAGGAATGTGAGTGAAGGCAGAAGTCATCTACAAGTGATTTCGACAGCTTGTTGTCCTATTATTATTGCCAGAATGCTAACAGCATTATATTGTGGCGAGACAACATATCAGCATGTCATTCGACTACATCACACTGCAGATTGAATGTGCGCACCGCGGACTTCGGTTCGATTCCGAAGTCTTGGGTCGGGCGAGTGCGGTCGGGGAATCAAGGGTGTTGGCGTCTTTTATTGACTTAATCGTTGTTATTCTCTTTAGATATTCAATATGCTGCAACAGACCTTTGTTGTCAGAAGCAAAGGAAAATGCATATTTCTGATGACGAGATAAGACAAAGGCTGAATATAATGCGTGCGATGGGTACACTTTCTCCAGCTATTGAAAAACAGGGGTTGTGCAGTGCAAAAAGAAACGTCCGGTCTTGTAAAAGGTGATACGGGTAAATGCACAGTACCGGTTGTGTAACTTTACAGACTCGAATTCTACTTCTTTACTAGGTCGTGATTGCTAAAAAGCAAAATCAGACAATGTACAATCAAAATTCAAAAGTGGCTGCTCAGAGCAGATAGTTAACATTCAAAGCATCACAAATCTGTCCATTTTTCTGATTTTGTTGTAAAATGGGTTTTGCTCATGATAGCTATTTATACCAGCAAGTTTCATTTAGGCAGTCTTTTCCACATCTTCTCTCTTACTCTTAAATGTTCACGTAAACACAGCTTTGTCCCAGACTTTCATTTTAATGGCGAAGACTAAATGGTCTTTAAGAATTGTAGAGATCATTTCAAGAACTGATTTATCTGCTGTTGCCATGACTACTGATATTAAAATGCACAAATCGTTAGGATCAGATGGTCTTCATTATTGGAAAGACTGTTGCAAGGCATTGGCCGGACCTATAACGTCAATTGTTTGCTCTTCAATCAGAGAAGGTGTCTGGTTTGTGATGTGGAAACGAGTAAAACAGAAAGTCAAAATCATTAGAATCCGATTTCAGACCAACAGGTATTGCTTATAAGTCGTCAGTAAAGTTGCTGCTGAAACAATGATGGTGAAAAATATTTTGCATTACGCCCGTGACAAATTAGATCCTAACCAACTTGGTGGGTTAAACGGGCGACTCAACTACATATGCCATGCTTACTATGATGGATGATTTATTGAGTAATACAGACCATGATTATATAAGTAGAGCTCTTTTAGCAGATTTTTCTAGATCACTCGATTGAATTGAGCATAACATTCTCGTCGCAATGAGTGCATTCTTGAACGTTCCTGTTTGGCTGCGTAGATGGGTATCTGGTTTTGTGCATCAGCGTATGCAGCGAGTGAAATACCACAATAATAACTCTCAGTGCATGTCGATATCAGCTGGAATACCTCAAGGAAGGAAATTTGAACCAACTCGCATTTGTGCCCATGATAAATGACGATTGCACTATCTACGCATCCTTTGAAAGCATTGATTAGTCATTGCATGCGCACAGAGCGAATGAAGTTGCTGATTGAACTATAGAACACAAAATGAGACCAAATCTGAAAATGACAAGTGAAGTAAGAATAAGCTGAAGCTAAACTGGAATCAGATAGAAGTCGATGGGGAAATAATCAATCCAATTCGTCAAAAGAAGATTCTTATTTCATCATCGATGATGGATTGTCTTGATCACATGCTGAAAGCAATCAAGACAGCACGTATGAGGATACATTTTGCTAGCGAAATGATGCAATCGGGTTTCGGAGATGCCGATGTTGTATCCTGGAATATGGCGTCCCTGTATAGCACTTCAACGTCACAAAAGCACAATCAAGCGGTGTTGAAGCCGCTCAAAGAAGAATCATCTGCATGATAGAGCACATTCCAATCAAGTGAAACGATTATAATAATGAAGGCCCTTTATGAAACGTTGGTTGGAAAAAACTGAGCACCGGGCGTTTTATCATCTGTAAAATACAATTTTAGAGATTACCGAAGACCCTGAAGGAAAGAATACCAGATATTGGCAATACATACATGGACTCAGACTGTGTTTTTGGTTTGATTGAGGAAAACAACGCAAACACGAGAGAGTAGCATCACGCGCAACGCAAGAGGAATCGATGCAATTCTGTCAAGACTGTTTTCACAGCTCACGCATCACTTTGCTAGAAATCCAAACTCATTCAAAACGATGGCACACGCAGGAACTTCATAAGTGGAAAAATACCTTGCAGAGATAGGAAAAATAGTCGTCCGCCGCTTGTGGATTGCTGTGAATTCCTTCAAAATGCTCCGACCGTAATGACTCCTTCAGATTCGAATAATCTGGATCAGATCATTGCACAAATGTTTTCTCAATAATTTTGGCCCTCAGATCATTATTAAAAAAGTTAGCAGGCGCACGAAAAAACGTTCACAACCTTCTCTGTAGATCTTGACACTACCTGTGTCTCCTTGCTGTGTGACCCGGTTGATAACAGACACTGAAACTTTCAATAGCTGGAGAAAGTGTACCCATCGCACGCATTATATTCAGCCTTTGTCCTATCTTGTCATCAGAAATATACATTTCCTTTACAAAGGTCTGTTGCAGTATATTGAATATCTAAAGAGAATAACAACGAAGTCAATAAAAGACGCCAACACCCTTGATTCCCCGACCGCACTCACCCGACCCAAGACTTCGGAATCGAACCGAAGTCCGCGGTGCGCACATTCAATCTGCAGTGTGATGTAGTCGAATGACATGCTGATATGTTGTCTCGCCACAATATAATGCTGTTAGCATTCTGGCAATAATAATAGGACAACAAGCTGTCGAAATCACTTGTAGAGGACTTCTGCCTTCACTCACATTCCTGTTGTACCGTCAGCATGACCTAGTGAAGAAGGTGCGAGCTCGTCTCCACCGCGGATTTCTGTTCGATTCCTGGGTCAGGCTAGTGCGGTCGGGGAATCAAGAGTGTTGGTGTCTTTTATTGACTTAATCGTTGTCATTCTCACTAGATAGCTCTTTGCTTATCTATGACAGAATGTGTTTGCTCTCTTTGATAAACATGTGATTGAATTCAATTCCGAAAATCATCATTGCCGGAAGCAATTTGCGGTTCCGACAATGTGTTAGATATAATAGGAATGCAATGTTGTGAGGTCTTCAATGAAGTCGAATTTTCTCTGTGATCCCAGAAGAACATAATTGCTTACTTCGACTTTTATTGAGCGCAATGAACATACAATCTAAAAGAAAATTAACAACTTAACATTACACTGGGTCCCCAACACGCCAGCATCATGCGTGAGTCCCACTATTATGGAACATTACGCATGTTTCACACGTTTCCATTAACATTTCCGCGACACGCCATTTTCTTACGTGCTTCAGGCGTGTTCTTTATTCAGTAATTCAGGATTGATTTTTCTGTGTGATTCACAACATTTGTTTCAGTTATCGCGTTGTAGTACGCAATGGCTTTAAATATTGCTTTGATTCATAATCGTCTACCTTCATGGGTAGGCCTATGTTGGCCTGTTGTGGACCTAATATGCGAATATTCCATACGCTAAATCTTGAGCGTCTCTTCAATTCAATTGGGCAAAGCACGGCAGTACAAACTTCACTCTCTAGGCTAGCATCAACAGAACTAGGCAACCAGACTGGAATCCTTGCATAGAGCGCGCCAAGGAGATGCTCCATTGTAAGGTTATCTCGAATACTAGGTGCTTCCCAATTTTGAGCGTCCCCACAACATGCCAATCGGCGCACAGGCAACATGCCCCATGTTCAATATTTTCTGAGAACAAGCGCGCCAGTGCTAGCTCATCTAGCAAAAAATTCAAGTTTAGCAAGCCTAAAAATGAGTGGTTTTCAAACTCACAAAGTTACAACATCTAAAACATAATACGATTAACATTGAAAAATCATGGAGAAAAATCTTGAAATGAAGAAAGATGATCATCCCGAACTGTAGTGATGCATGAACTTCAAAGGTGCAGGACAGAAAATCTGAGGATATTATTAGGGTTTGCAATCTCGAGCCGTTTTCTCAATCCCGGGATTTTCGATACTGGCTAATCGCAATCCCGGGATCCCGGGATCTCGATCGAGATTTATATATACTGTATATGTTTTTAATCATTAAGTTTCAAGAAATATTTCAAAAGACGATACGTGCTTGTAAAATGTATATCTTTCAACGTGAACTAAACAAACATCTACAGTAGGTAAAACTAGTCAACTCGTAAAAAATATTGGCGAAGTATAAGGTAAGACACTGAATTGTGTTATCACTCATTCTCGACCGTAATTTCGTTAAGAACAAACCGGCCGCCGAGAATGCCCTTTCGGATTCTACCGAATGTTGGAGAAAAATCTATCAGTGCAATATCAACTGATGTGATAATGAGTATTGGCAAAAGATTTTCTATATCTGTGTAAGCAACTGTCTGCACCATCTTCACAATCATGAAATGACAAGTAAAATGAAGTCTATTTTGTTAAATTTGATGTAATATTAGCTGAGCTATCGCCAATTTTGTGTTTTGAAGACTTTCTGTCAACGGTACTCACTTATCAGTTGAGCATACATTCACTTAGAGAACAAATGTATTTTTTGACATAACTTCTGAACCACTGGGTAGATTTTGATGAACGAAACGTTGTCTTCATCACAACAACAAGATGAATACGACTGTAATGTCATTTTGTCGATAACTGATGATTTTTTTCAAATGATCTTTCACCGTCAATTAATCACCGAGACACGATTCGTTGTCGATGTGTGAAAACCAACACAGCGCAGCTGCAGTAGCAGTCCGGTGACCTGTCAATAGAGCGAATTCGGGAGACTCACTGGGTTGAATGACGGTTTCTTCGACGGCTTTTCCCTCAAAGACCGCAAACCGCAAACCTAGCTCTGTCTGAACGAGCCTTGAACGGGCCTTTTAGTCGTTATTTTAAATCGTTGTGATTTGTCTTTCAGCTATCAATTTACGAAGTATTTTCAGTTTACAAAAGCAATACTAGTAGCAGTGTCACAACACTGTTTATTAAGCGTCTGAACGGTTTGTGTCACGGCATTCATTTAGCCCAGATTTCGCGCTGCTCCTCGGCACTAATGTCACGACACTACACCTTTTTTCGTTCAAATTAAAACAGTTTGCGTTCTAATTAAAACACTTTGCATTCAATTTAAAACAGTTTGCATTCAATTTAAAACAGTTTGCATTCAATTTAAAACAGTTTGCATACAATTTAAAACAGTTTGCATTTGATTTAAAACCGTTTGCATTCAATTTAAACGACTTTTTTAAAATTATCTTTTACTTATTCTATTCATGTTTTATATGTCTTTAACATAATTTAGGTATGTGATATATTATTTTATGTATTTTATATATGTATTATATCATTTTTATGTGATATATTAGGTGTACAATCAAATCCTACTTCTGAAGCATCAAGTTTTGCCCAGACAGATAATCTAATATTCTGAAATACACTTTGTTATTTATAGTCTTTGTGTAATGAATTCAGCTTCATAAGTTATTTGTCATATCAAAACAAAATAAATTCCACTTGCAGTTTTATTCAATGTTAGTGTAAGAAGACAGTTATTTAGATATTGTACCTTAAATCTTGCATTCGCATCACATCATCATAGAAAGAATATACATGATTATAATAACCCTCACACTGAACAGGCTGATTGCTCTCGTTAAGGGCTAGCTGCATAGTTTCTTCAATTATGCGAAGACGGTGCTCTGTCTGAGTCACGGCAGAAATCATTGACGTTATGATCGCATATCTGCAAGATATCTATGCCCACCGTTTCTATGGCAATATGCATTCTGATATCCTGCTTTTGAGTGTATGTCGAATTGGCAAACTTCATAATTGACAGTGAACGTTTGACTGACGCTTCGTATTTTTGTCTTCAATATGCATTATTCAGATGATACCGTATCCGACATCTCCAATGGTGCTCGTGCTCCTGGAGTTCGCCCAGGTCATTACGCGGAAGCTACAATAGGTGTGACCCTGCATCCAAGAAAAGAATACTCGAGTGTGCCGAGGCACATGGCGATTTTAAGGCTGTCGCACTGGCGAATGGCGTAAAGATTCAAACTGCCCGTCGATGGGTGAGAATGGCTGAAGAAGAAATTGAAGAAAAACCGCGTGGTGGGGCATTTAACAAAAAGGTGACCAGTGAGCATGTCGAGCACATGATAACAATGTTAGAGACGAATCCTCAGGTGACTTTGGAGGAAATAAAGAGCTCCCTTCAACATCAATTTAGCCTTCAAGTGAATATATCCACGATTCACAGACACTTAAAGGATCAACTCTACACCGTAAAGAAAGTCTCGTTCGTGCCATCGACTGCAAATACTGAAGAAAACAAAGAGCGAAGGGCATCTTTTGTGCAGAAGATCATGGAGCTGACTGGGTCTCAAAAGGAAATATTTTACCAGGATGAGACTAATGTGAATCTATTTTGTCGTCGATCTTACGGTCGCGCAAGACGAGGTGAACCTTGTCGTGTGATTGTACCCAGTTCCCGTGGTCCTAACGTTCATTGTTGGGGCCTGCTCAGAAAGCGAGGTATTTGTATATTCACGCATTTGCCGCGGATCAATAAAGCGTGATCGATATCACGAAATCATGTCTTGTGCACTCGACGAACTGTTATTGTCCCGCGATTCTCTTCAAAATGTTGTAATAGTCGTTGACAATGCGCCATCACATTCGGGCATCGAAGACATTGTTCAGACGAAAGAACAGTATGCTGGCCTTACAATTCTGCGGATGTCGTCGTATTCTGCTCCCCTCAACCCCATAGAGTATTTATGGTCGTCCATGAAAAGCAGAATCAAGAACGTTATGTCAAGAAGAATCTTAGACGTTCTCAACACGTCAATGATTTCTGCCGTGACTCAGACAGAGCACCGTCTTCGCATAATTGAAGAAACTATGCAGCTAGCCCTTAACGAGAGCAATCAGCCTGTTCAGTGTGAGGGTTATTATAATCATGTATATTCTTTCTATGGTGATGTGATGCGAATGCAAGATTTAAGGTACAATATCTAAATAACTGTCTTCTTACACTAACATTGAATAAAAATGCAAGTGGAATTTATTTTGTTTTGATATGACAAATAACTTATGAAGCTGAATTCATTACACAAAGACTATAAATAACAAAGTGTATTTCAGAATATTAGATTATCTGTCTGGGAAAAACTTGATGCTTCAGAAGTAGGATTTGATTGTACACCTAATATATCACATAAAAATGATATAATACATATATAAAATACATAAAATAATATATCACATACCTAAATTATGTTAAAGACATATAAAACATGAATAGAATAAGTAAAAGATAATTTTAAAAAAGTCGTTTAAATTGAATGCAAACGGTTTTAAATCAAATGCAAACTGTTTTAAATTGTATGCAAACTGTTTTAAATTGAATGCAAACTGTTTTAAATTGAATGCAAACTGTTTTAAATTGAATGCAAACTGTTTTAATTAGAACGAAAAAAGGTGTAGTGTCATCGTGTGAACGAGGCTTAACCAGCTGGCTCGGCAAATACAGCACATTGGCAATTTATCAAACTTGGAACATAAAAAATTTAGATGCATTTTCAAAAAAGCCATTGACTCTCTTAACTATGTCACTTAGAAGGAACTCAGGGCCAATCTCGAAATACCTCGAGATCTCGAAGACGTAATCCCGGGATTTTTAATCTCGGAAATAGGGTCGAGATCCCGGGATCCCGGGATTGTAAACCCTAGATATTATGCGACAGTATCCAATAGAAATTCCGAACAACGCGTTCAAAGTCTGTAAAATTGATTGATTTGTATGCAAATGCACCGTTATCTATGCTAGCTTACTTGAAATTGCTGAAGATGACGTGGCTTTTATTTCAGGCGAAGACCCGCTCGATTGATAATTCTTAATCATATGTTGAGTTATACGAAAATTCGTAAAAATTTAAGGTATTATTAACATTTATTCATCATATTAAAACAAATGCTGTAATTCAGTTCTACAAGTTATCTGACCAGCACACTGTAAATCGCTCAATACCAATCACATATGAAGGATGCATACCAAAATATTTTTTGGTATATTTCTGCATTCTCTTGGTATATATTTGTATGCTTTTCGTTCGTTATTTCAAATGTGGTATGCTTTGCATACTAAAGCCATACCAGCACAATGTTAAAAGAAAGCATGAAATACGTCCAAAGTATGTTGATTTAAGGCCTTTTGTCAATAAAGATCACACTAATGTTGCTACTGTTTTGTAAGTAGTAAGATAATGACATTTAAGAGTCATACTTTCAATACTGAATTCGATTTTAATACGCGTAAGTCTAAGGCATTTCATGAATAATCAATAAGTATTCAACTATCAACAATTATGCATGAAGTAATTTTGAAATAAAGCATATTATCAATCCGAAATAAAAACACATTATAAATTATGACGCAAAAATAGTAATGTTTGGGATGTATAAGTCAACATGATTGCACGAAGGGTGCAGTTAGAATAAACTGAAGATTATCAACATGGGTCATAAGTTAGAGATGACTATACGTCCTGTTCTTATTGCTAAATAAGTAGCAACCACGACATTCTCGTGGAGCACATAGGTCTAATTTGCAAAAAATCTGATCTAGTTAAATGTCACTCTATAATCGCGACCGTACTGAAAAAAGCTATTTGACAGTACACGCGGGATCCTGTTGTTTTCACGTGTTACTCTGGCAGGTTCACACGAGAACACGCGGGTTGTTCACGAGATCATGCGTGATAACGTCACGTGAAAAACGCGTAATTTGACGTGACTGGAACCCAGTGCATGAACAAAGAAATACAAATTATTGTAAATTACCTAAAAATGTTCAGGATTAACACCCGAAATTCACCGCCAGAGTCATCCGTACACGCAAATGACAGATCATGAACGATACAATGGCATTTATAGCACAAATGTGAACACTATTTGATATCATTTCATCAGCACTCGATAACCAGCTGCGTGAACTGTGTTTAACAAATCAAGAATAAAAACAGTTACTTGTTGAACAAGAAAATGACGTTGACAAAGATGTACATTATTACGCGAACCAAACAATTTCACTTGGCCTACACAATATATCTAGCATTTTCAAATACCTATTTCTGATAGAGATTCGCTATTTTCATCATCTGGATTACAAAAGACAGGAAATGTCATGAGAAATCCATATTCATAATAAACTTCAGCTGATGTCAGGAACCTCGGAATAAATCATTTTGAAATCTTTATTTCATTTTCATTTTCATTTATCTAATATGAGGACTGCTGACATTTTCGCGATTCTATTTCAGATTTATTCTTCAAAACTTACTAATTGAAATTCAACATGTCTCAGAAGTCTGATGTATTTACCTATGAATAAATTCATCAAAGAATCATCTTAACACTCGCTGGCCTAATGAGTGCATCTCATTTCTAATGTACTTTCCTCCTCCTCTTCTATGTCGAATATCTCTTTCATAATTCGTCACCTACGATAGAAATCTCAATTAATCTTTATGTTTTAGTTGTTTACGTGAACTCTGAATTCTCGTTAATTTACAAAGAACTGGAGGTAGGTTTAGAGACATACTAACATGATTTAGAAATGAGGGTTTTGATATAAGTATAAGTCAACAACTGTTCTACTTTTCTAATTGGAGGAGGTGAAATGTCACCCTGTCACATCTTTCAAGTGATCACTTGAAACCTAAACAACTTGCCTAGGCTACTAGCGCAAGCTTTTTTACCTGCAGTAGTGCTGGGTTTTCAAAATTGATTTTTTAATTATTATTTGAAAAATTAAGTATGTGACGGTCTACAATTAATAACAACAATAAATTTCGGTTGTATATTCCACAGCCCTTCTCTCGTAAAAAAGTAAAATGTGAAACGTTTGAAATAACATGACATAAAATGTCTTTCATTTCAGTATTCATCATGGCAAGAGATGGCACTCACCATTCATCACAATGGGCAAAAAAGCCCATGATATACCACCGCAACCTCCCAAACAATTGGTGATATGATGTTATAAGAATAGAATTTCTTTGAATTATTCACATTTAGCCCGACTGCTTATTTATGACTTTTGCTTTCTGATGATGAATGATTCGTTTAACCCTCAGAGACTTCAACTTTTTCACACCCTCTGAGACCTGAGAACCGGGAGTACAGCGCACCCCCTTTACAAACTGTCAATTTGCGTGCTTAAACCGAGATGAAACGTTGGGAAAGTTGGCTTTTAGTAAAACAACAATGCAATTAATCTTTTGAGTGTCATTCAGCTTCTTAGTAAGTATATAGGCTGCGAAATATGGTTTTTTCAAATTCAACAACATTTGGCACAAAAAATTGCACTAGGAGATGCTTTCACGATGTTTGCTGCCGCAATAAAGCCTCAGATAGCTAATCTTGTTGAAATTGATTTATTCTGTTTAGCAGAACCCTAAAATTCTTTAATTTATTAAATCTATCCATCCCTTCCTGAAATACGCCTATCCACAGCCATAATTGCTACACTTCCAGACTCTGAGAACTTCTGTGTATATCTCAAGCTCATCAATTACTGCTATGAAAACCTTGTCAGCTATGTTTTCTATTGAACTGTGAATATAGTGACAGCTTTCATATTGAACACTAATTGATGCTGAATAGTTCATGTTGGCCACACTCGCAATCATGTGCTAAAGCAAAATATTCGCGTTGCGAATTTCTAATACAACGTGTATACACGAGCATGATGCAAGTAATAAATAAGTGAATTTCGCTCATAATGCACCATCATGGATATGCACAAAATCTTTTTCATCTGAAAGTAAAAAGATTTGGATGGGAATTTCTACACCCTCTGAGACCTGGGGGTACCAGTGGACCTTGGTCTATCTCATCTTCTTCTTCAGCCTTTCATGTCACTGCAGGCAGATAGCCTTCACAAATATCTCTGTCGTCTTCGGTCTTGTGCCTCTCGCATCCACAATCCACCCGTCACGCTCTCGATGTTCTCTCTCCATCGCTTCTTTTGCCTTCCTGTTCTTCTGCTTCTTCGTCTTGGGGTCCACTCCGTCGTTTTCTTTGCCCATCGGCTATTGAGCATACTCGCAATGTGTCCTGCCCCCGAACACCATTTCAGTTCGTTTGCTCTACAGACGACATCCTGCACTTTCATGTGTTCTCGAATCATTTCATTTCTCCATTTGTCTATTCTGGTAATTTTCAGCATTGATCGTTGAGGCCACTTCAAGCTTTTCTGTTGCTCTTTTGTAAGTGTCCAAGTCTCAGCTCCATATGTCATGGCTGGTACAATGACTCTGTTTATAATTTTCCTGTTGAGACCCATAGGTCCTGTTTCATCCTTCGGGAATTCCCTGTATTGACCGAATCTTTGCCATCCAGCTGATATCCGCCTGTCTATTTCTTTGTTCATGCTTCTTGAGGGTGTTATCAATTGTCCGCAGT
Source organism: Prostheceraeus crozeri (assembly GCA_907163375.1). Lineage (NCBI taxonomy): Eukaryota > Metazoa > Platyhelminthes > Polycladida > Euryleptidae > Prostheceraeus > Prostheceraeus crozeri. The sequence continues at coordinate 35,466 of CAJQUW010000271.1, forward strand.
ACATGTATATCTATCTACTCTTCATCTTCTTCAATGATTTCATTGTCAATACGCACTGTGTCAAGTGATGTCTTTGTTGCTGTTTCATTTCTCAATATGTTTGTCTTCTTCATGCCTATCTTCATTCCCACTTTTCCTTCCCTCGTTTGGTCTGTTGAGCATCTCTGCAAGTTCTCCTGTATCATCTGAGAACAAGATGGCCTTGGCCCATCTGCCATACTTCTATTAATTCAGTTGAAATGAAATATCGCATGTGGAATCATTGTCAGAAAACGTAAAATAGAAAAAGATGGGGGATCTAGTGGACCCCTCAGGTCTCCAAGATTAGGTTAGTCTAAGATTTGCTTCAGCTGATGAATGTTAGAGGTTCAAGCATCCGTAGGGTTTTGACTCTGTATGGCACAGACATAGTCACAGGTGTCCGTTTGATAGGATTTCTTGGATTTTGAATCTTTTAAAACTTCATTCAGTTTCATTCTGCAAATTAGCCAACAGTCTGTTTTAAGTGTTGAATTATAAATGTAGCATTTTAAACATTTTGCGATCTTCCAACACAACGCACATGCACGAGCATGATGCAAGCATTGAATAAATGAATTATAAACCATCGTTGGCATGTCTAAAATTATTTTTCATCTGATAGTAAAAGTTTTGTTTTGGGAATTTCTACACCCTCTGAGACCTCCTTGGCCTATCTACCATACTTCTACTGATTCAATTGAAATGAAGCAACACATGCAGATTGCCTGTCAAAAATGATGATTTTACATGGACATGAGTGCTTGGTATATCCGCAGCACAAAAAGTGAAATAGAGGAATATGGCTCCCGGTACCTCTCCCCTCAGGTCTCTGAGGGTTAAGCATATGCAGCATCCGAAATTCATGACTTGACAGAAATTTTCGACTGCAGCCGCACCCCTACTGTAATTAAAGTTCGGGCGTTTAACCGCGATACTGTTGAACCGGGTTTTCAACATTACAATTACATAGACAACATGTTATATTGCCTCTTTGCCGATATATGATATGCTGTCATAATGGAGTGCAATAGTAAATAGAATTTGTTTAACTATTTATGGTGAGTAGTAAGCAAAACTCCACTTCTGGACCGCGCAAGATGGCCGCCGTCGTGGCTGAGTCCCCCCCCCCCCTCTGGCACGGCAGAGTGTCGTGGTCGGCCGCCGTGGTGCTTCGTGTCTGAGTCCCCCCCCCCTCTGGAACGACAGAGGTTGTGGTCTGTCGTGGTGTGCCGGCCGGGTGGGTCCACGTTCACAACATGTTCGCTGACGTCCCCCCCCCCCTCTGCAACGACAGAGTGTGAGACTCGGGTGAGTGGGTCCGACCGCCTGGTGGACGTGGGCGACCGTCTAGGTTGACGTGGGCGACCGCCAGGATTAGTCTTGAGGCTATAGTGTGTGATGTTTTTGGTGTGTAGCGCCCAAACGAAGCATCGGATGAGAAAACGGAGGCCAGATTCGGAATCTACGTGAAATTTTGGGTTAGGAAGGATGTTTCCAGCGAAATCGGAGAGAAAAAATTTTCGGCTGACGTCCCCCCCCCCTGGACAGCTTGCTTCCAGTGGACGGATTTTGTCGTGCGATAGCTCGTTTGAAAGCTAAGAGTGAGACAAATTCAGTGAAAGAATCGGCTTGTTCCTATCTGTCTTCGTTCAAAAGTTAGAGCGGTTACAAGATTTTAGGTCGGAGCTCGCTCACTTGAAAAAATCCTAAGTGTCAGGGTGACTTTGTATGGGTAAAAATTTGAAAATTTTCCAAAGTGTGGAATTTCGACCTGGGACCGTCACCAAAACATTTTTCATCAAATTTCACTGACCTCCCCCCCCCCCTCTGGACAGCTTGCTTCGATTTTGGCTTCTAGTGGACGGATTTTGTCGTGCGATAGCTCGTTTGAAAGCTAAGAGTGAGACAAATTCAGTGAAAGAATCGGCTTGTTCGTATCTGCCTTCGTTTACATGTGAGACGCCATTTAAGATTTTGGGACATTGGTGAAAAACGACAGAGTTAGAATTTGGGACGTTTTGGGCTGTAGCTTCAAAACGAACTATCGGATTGGTAAACGGATGCCAGATTTGGAATCAACTTGATGTTATTGTCCAATGAGGATCATCATCCAATGAGAATCAAGCATTTCTTTATAAATAGCGAGCCTTCCACAGTGAGAATCATTCCATCGTTGAATCACACGAGTGACGGACGCACATTTTCTCTCTCTAGTTCCCTGTTCTATTATCCAACTAAAATGGTAAGTCGCTACTTCCCTCCCTCTCCTCCCTTGAACGTAAACTTAATACAATCTTTTTTCATTTTCAGGCATCTACTCCATCTGCTGCACTAGTAGGACAAAATGGCGGTCAAACGTTACAAGGTTCGCTACGGTCAGATCATCTACAACTGAGGCCAGTGGAAGAAACATCCAAGGTACATAATCCTACACCGCTACAGCGTAAATTTAAACAAGCCTTGCGTTATGATGATCATAGCGTAGTACTCCAAACGGGAATGCTCCCTTCCACGGATGTCAAGATAATGCACAATCAGTATGGGGACTACATACTGATCCCCGTGAGTCCGTACATTCGCCACCAACTTGATATTATTGAGGAGTACGTGACATTAAATATGGACATTCCTACTCCTCTTGCTCAAGAGTGGAAGGCGAGAGATGACAAGGATACTCCCTATAGAAAGATTTGGGATGGTAATCACATTTGCCTACCGGTATCACATTGGTGTACTTACTATAAGAAGGAGGGAGATCATTCAATACCCATCAGATGTGATGAGCTCGGAGAAGGTACTTGGGATATCCTTTTCAAAGTGAATGGGCTATATTATGGTCGACACAAGGATAATAAAATAGCCTCTCTCTCCATGCATATGGAATCCATCCTATATATTCCGAAACCACCCAACGTGGACGACATAATTGATCAAATCCTTAACAGCAGTGGTACGAAGCGCAAGTCGGAGAAGAATGCTACATCAAAACGCAAATCAAAGAAGGAGAATTGCTAGTCCTTTCCTAACTCTACCCTATGACAATTCGCTTATGTGCTTTGAGTGTCGTAGACGTGGTCTTATTAGATACATTTTACTTCTTCGTTGCCATCATATCATTTGTGTATTTTGTCGTGAAAAGCATCGATGTAATTCTTCATTTTGTAATATGTTATAGAACGTTTCCTTAGATGTGTAAATTTCCGTTTTAGGCTTCTATCATCATTTTTATGGATTGTGAGGGTGAACCTGTACAGGAGCTCAGTGCTATTGCTATGAACAATTGGACATATCAGATTGTTAGTGTCTATCATCAACATGCCAACTGCGATCCCAATGTTGATCAATGGGCGAGAAAACACATTCATGGACTTAATCTGAAATATTTGCAAGACTATGGCTTTTCTTGTGAGAGTGCTCTTCTTATTGACTTTAAACGATGGTTAGCTGCTTTCAATGTTATACGCATCTTTTGTAATAATCCTGGTAAGGAGAGGAAAGTATTTCCCAATCTAATCATTGATGATATTTTGCTCCCACCTTGGGATAGTAGAGTGAATCAACATTATCATGAAGTCACAAAACGTTTTAAGGATTTGTGTGTTCCTATTTTGTCTGTTCGTTGTAGTAGCTACGTTCATAACCAATGCTTCTTTCCTCCTTACCTCAACACTGCCAAAGTCCTGTATGGTTATCATTGCTCGCTGTATGATAGTTACCAGCTGTATCTATTTTATCTCTTTCAAACCATTGATTTATAATGCATGCTTGTTACCATTATTCAATAAATGTTACTATGAGAAGAGTTGTTGTTTTCATGCAATGGATGGGTTAGATAAAGGGCGATCATGTCTTTCTCAAACGACTGCGGAACATTACGTTTTCATAGGCAAAGTTTAAAAGGAGCTGTTCAAGATTATGTGATAAAATTTCATAAAGATGAGACCGACATCGAAGCAGTGGTCGATGATGCTAGCACTCTATTTCTAGAGTTAATGAATACATTCTCTGATAGCATTATCATGGCGCGATTAGTTGCGAAAATTAAGTTTAGTCATTTTGGAAAGGAAGAGGTGGAAAGTCGCTCTTTCCATTTTGCTTCTTATTCAATGGAAGTGGTAGATCACCCCCAAGAATTTTTTAAAAGACATATGATAAAAATTGCTGAACGTCTTAACGCATTTAACCATCATGGTAGCAGTCTAGTGATTGAAGCGATTTCAGATATTCACATTCAACTTTCCATAAAGAAAAATTGAAAATGCAGTGGTACTTGATTGTAGCACAACTGGTTTTCGAGCTATGTCTGCTCACTCTCGAAGTATATTCCTTCTGTACATGCGTCTATTATTTAGAAAAGGCTAGCAAATTCATATCTTCAAAAAGACTTGCTATAGACATCAGTAACGGTGAAACTATGTGTTGCGATGTATGTAAGCGAAAGGATGGAAATGAAAAGCGCATCTTCAAGAGATGTAAGCATGCTTTTTGTCAACGCTGTTTCATACGTAATTGCATTCAACTTTGCCAATGTAACCACTGTGACATTGCTCATTTCGAGTGTCACTTATGTCGCAATAGTTAGTACCTATGCAAATGTGGTAAAGATAGGTTTTAGCAAAGACTAACACGGAAAATGGCGAAACGTAAAATGACGAAACGTAAAAGTCAAAAGTTTTCTTCAGCCATTCAAGCTCTCCGACGAATGAAAGCAAATCAGCGATACAATGCTATACGACATGCTAACGATAAATTCATTTGTGAAATTATTTCTCATGTGAGGAAGTTGAGGACGAAGAAATTAGCGCCAAAACAACGAAAGTTACTTAAGCGATATGCTACGAAATTGCGTTTCATCTCCAATCCTAAAGTCGCCCTTCAAAGAAAGAGGAAAACTCTAACACAAAAGGGCGGTTTCCTTTCAGCAATACTTCCAATGATAGCTCCTGCCGTGGGCAACCTATTGGGAAATATCTTTGGCTCTAAGCGTTAATTATGCAAATGTTGAGTCTCAAAGTAATAAAATGGATTTCAGACTTCAATGTGATAAAGTTCTGACTGTATCAGGTCCATCTCATGCAGGTAAAACTGTTTTCACGCTGAATTTATTGGATAAAAGAAGGGAGTTGTTTAAGGAACCTATCAATCGAGTGATTTGGTGTTATGGTATTTATCAACCGTCGCTGTTTCAGGAATTGCAAAGTCGCAACTTTATTCGACATGAAGGAATTATTCCAGTGGATAAACTTCAGTCTAATGATGTTGTTGTATTGGATGATTTATTAAAAGAAAGTAAGAATTCAAAAGATGTTACAGATATGTTCACTCGCGCAGCACACCATAAAAGGTGTTTTATCATCTATATTACACAAAATTTGTTTCCTGATGGAAAAGAAGCTCGTACACGAAACCTGAATACACACTATTATGCTATTTTCAAGAATCCGCGAGATAAAAGTCAATTTGAAATTTTAGCGCGACAAGTTGCACCCAGAGGATCAAAAGCCTTAATTGAAATTTTTCAAGCAGCTACTGAAAAACCATACGGTTACTTATTCATTGACTTTACGCAAGAGTGTCCGGAAGAATTTAGATTTCGAAGTGATATTTTGAAAACTCCCATGATTATCTACAAACTATGAGTTCTTATTCTCGCATGATTGTTATTCCTCAGGATGAATATGTACAATTGACTGCCATGCAGCAAGTAAAGCAACCTCTTGCAAATCAAATGTATAGGAAAGAAATAGATTATCAGCAAAATGTTCACATCAAAGATCCACATCGTGCTGTATTATTACAATCGGAAACTGTTGAGCAATTGAAAAACTTGAAGAATAAGATGCGTGACTCTGTATCGACTGCTACACCTTTAGCATCTCGCGCACATGCCATATCTCTTTTCAACAGTATTGAACCCCATCTCAATGTAAATGATAGAGGAGAAATCATTACAGATGAAAATAAAGTGATTGATGCTTCACGTTATGAAGACTTGATTCAGTATGCGACACGTAGAAAGCGCCGTCAGGGCTATGTTCCACCTGGTTGGTCATACTTTCTTAAACTATTGAAAAAGCATAATGTGCCAAAATTTGCTTTAAATAATGAGACATTGAAAGAACTTGATTCAACAGTGGCTACTACTCCAATGCTTCAGGCGATGAAAATGCCAACAAATTGGTTTAAGACGTCACCTGCTACATCCCCTCCCACACTCACTAAGCAAACAAGGGGAAGAACTCGACGTAGATCTGTATCGCCACTAAAACTGGTAAAAGGAAAACGTAAAACAGCTCCTCCTAGGAAATACATGTTCTCAGACTATTAATATGAAGCAGATGTGTTGCTTGCCATGTAATGAGCCGCCAGAGGTGAATGTCGTTGTCACTTGCACTTGCTGCGCCAGCTCTCATAATGAAACCCCTAAGCAATGTGAACACGATCGCAAAACCGCTAAAGCTAAATGCTGCAGTTGTTGTAAATGTAGAAAGGCAAGAAAGAAAAAAGATGAGAAGGAGGAAAAAGAGTCAGCCGTCATCGACTGAACGTTTGAAGTCAATCTATTATGATGTAAAACATCCGGCAGGATTTGCATCTATCAAGAAATTATCAAAAGCGAGTGGTCTTCCACAATCACAAGTGAAACGATGGTTAAAGGGTCAGGCTACCTATACACTCCACAAACAAGCGAAAAAGAAGTACCGCACCCGCCATTATATTGTTCATGACATCGATGAACAGTGGCAAGCAGATTTGTGCGATGTTGCCTCCATTTCAAAACATAACTCGGGCAATAATTTTATTTTAACCGTCATTGATATTTTCTCGCGTTATGCGTGGGCTCAACCTTTAAAAACTAAAGAAGGGAAAGGAGTAGCAAAAGCATTCCAAACAATTTTTCGAGAAGGTCGCATTCCAAAAAGAATTCAGAGTGATCAAGGAAAAGAGTTTGAAAATCAGCATGTGACAAGATTATTTGAGAGGCATGACATTGAGTTGTTTAGTGTAAAGAGCGCTTATAAAGCTGCACTCGTTGAACGTTTTAATCGCACATTAAAAAATCGTTTGTGGCGACATTTTACTGCCAACTTGACACAAAATTGGACAAAGGTTCTACAAGATACACTCCATGCCTACAATCACTCTATCCATCGTTCTATTGGACTCAGACCAGTAGATGTAAATGCTGACAATGTAGATAAAGTGCGCGAATCATTCCAACGTAAACGCACTCATGTGAAAAGTGATGTGAAAATTGGCGATAAAGTTCGTATCTCAAAAGTGAAAAGTGTTTTTGCTAAAGGGTACATTCCGAATTGGACAGAGGAGGTATTTACAGTATCAAGGATTAATCAAAAAGACTCTCCGACCACCTACAAGTTGAAAGATTACGATAATGAAGAAATTGAGGGTAGCTTTTACCGCGATGAGATTGAGGTAGTCACTGAAAGTGAAACATATTTGGTAGAGAAAATCATTCGATGTAAAAAACGGCAAGGTGAAGAATGGTGTCTTGTTAAATGGACTGGTTATCCTTCAAGTATGAACTCTTGGATGCGTCGTGCCGACATCTTTCATCTAAGTGATCGACAGTGATTCATGCAAAGTTGTAACTAACAATGTTTAGGGTTTGAGCTATGAATCCAACTGCCTCATTTTATTCACGACCCTCCTACGTAAGTGGTGGAGGACAAATTTACATCGGTGCTCGCCGCCAACGTGGAGGTAGCATACTTGGTGCACTGAAATCTGTTGTAGCACCTCTCATATCCAATGTCGGTAGATCTTTAAAACGAAATGTTTTAAGTAATGCCGTTGGCTTTGCTGGTGATGTTGCTAGTGATCTTTCCAGAGGTAGAAGTTTTAAGAGCAGTTTGTTGAATCGTGGGAAGGAACGCGGTTTAAAAACATTGAAGCAGACCATTGCTGGTGTTACTCAAGGAAAGAAATCACCTAAACGAATGAGAAAAGGAAGGAGGAAACATCGCGGAGCTGGTAAGGTGCGATCTTCAGTCAAAAGGCATTCACGCAAACGTCGCAGAGGCTCTAATCATTCATCAGGCGCTAAACGACGACGCTGCTATAACTTCTAATCATGGAGTGTAAAACTTCCGGTTTTTGTTTGTTCGATCAACAAGCCATACAGACAGATATTCTTAGTTCAAGTATTGTAGATTATCATCCTCGAACAGCTGAGAATGCTGGCCCCATTGAATTTGTTATTCCTGGTGGTAGTGATGACTACATAGATTTGAGTTATGCGATGCTTGATTTGAGGTTTAGAATTCAGCAAGCAGATGGAACTGCTATTGACGATGCACATAAAGTTGGACTGAACAATTTACCATTGACTACATTACTTCGCGATGTTTCTCTAACGATTGGAGAGCAGCAGGTGGAAGGTGGTCAAAGCGATTATCCCTATAAATCATATTTCAATCATGTATCACAGTTTCATCCAGCAGCACAAAAAAGTCATATGGAAGCCATGGGATGGTACAGAGATGAAGCAGGAAAATTTGATGTTGAAACAAACAGTGGCTTTGTAAAGCGATCTGCTATGATTAAAGATAGTAGAGTATGTCAGCTATATGGTCCGCTGAATTTAGACTTCTTTAGACAGTCAAAGTTTTTACTCTGTAATACCAGCATGCGACTCAAGCTGACATTGAATAAGCCTGAATTTGCGCTGAATGCATTTGCTAAAGTTGACAATTTTAGAATTCATGTGGAAGATATTGCACTTTACATTCGTCGAGTAGTACCGAATCCAAGTGTCATTAGAGGGCATGCTGAAGGTCTTAACCGCCAAAATGCCATTTACCCCGTTCAGCATACAAAGCTTCTCACCTTTACAATTCCGAAAGATCAAAAGAGTTTCATGAAAGATGGCCTCTTTCCATCGGAAGCACGAAGCTCCTCATGGTGGCAATGGTTGAAAATGATGCATTTAATGGTAATATAAAGAAGAATCCTTTCAATTTTAAACACAATCAGTTAAGTGAAATTGCTTTACGTGTTAATGGTGTGAGTCATCCTGGTCCACCCTACAAACCAGATTTTGCTTCGGATCAATTTATGCGCAGTTATGTTGATTTTATGGATGTCTTTGGCTTTTACAATACGGATGATACCAACGGACTGACTATGAAAGAATTTAAGAGTGGATATACTATTTATGCATTTGATTTGACTGCTGACAGCGATATTAGTGCACCCTATCGTCAAGCGAACGTGCCTCATAATATTCGTTTGGATTTGACGTTCAAAAGAACACTACCTGAGACGATCAATGTATTAATTTATGCAGTCTTCGATTCAAATATTGAAATTACAAAGTATCGTGACGTGATTCTTCAGTATAATCGTTAATGAGTTGGTTGACTGCTGACGATATTAAGACTAAAGTGCAGCGTAATGCAGACGAAGCGACGTTGAAAGCTTTCGATAATGTCTATTCACTCGATACCTTACCACCTGCAGTAAATCACTATCCCATCTTTATTGTGCTAAACACTCATTCACAGAATTTAGGCGGTGAGCATTGGAAAGCGATCTTTATTGGAGAAGACCGACGTGGTGAACTATTTGACTCTCTTGCTCAACCTCCAAATATACCAACACAGCAGTGGTTGAGAAAACATACGCGTCAATATCAGCGAAATGAACGCATACTACAACATCCACTTTCATCAACGTGTGGTGCTTTTGTACTGTACTTCATCTTAAAACGTTTACATGTATCTCGATTTGCATCTGTTATTCAAAACTTTTCATGTAATCCATCCTCTAATGAAAAAATGATTTGTAAGTTCTATCATGATTTGAAATAAAAACATCATGTTGGAAAAAATTGTTTTTTATTTTACAATCCGCTGGGTACGTACATACTCAATGAGATAGTCTAGGATCATATTTGCTTGTTCATGAGATTTTAGTCCAGTAATGATCACTTTACTATTATGAAAGATTGCCACATGCACAGGCAACCAACAACTAATGAGAGCTGCAGGAAAAAGTTCGGGTTCATAACACAAACTGTAACTGCTGGTACGAATCTTCAAAAATGATAGACTGTCACTCAATTGAGTAGAGATCACCATATTGTCCACAGTCAGATTCGACATCACACACCTCTCCCTCTTCCATATCCGACGTAGTAGTCTCTGTAGCTCTAAGCGCATTGACTGCGCCGATGAATGAGAAAGGCGCCGAGAATCTGTACAGTCCCATTTGGGAAGAGTTGAAGATTCCGTGAATTGTTCATCTTCACCACTAACATTTGAGGACGGCCCGGGTAATACTTGCTGTTTGGAAGCTGTTGGCGTAATGTTGTGAGATCGATTTTGGTGTAGAGTCTGAAGCGACGGAGAATGTTGACGATGGTGTAGCGATGGCGCTTCATGATGAAAGAATGAGTAAATTGAGCGATGTACCTTCCTTTTATACTTTTCCCAACTACCTTGATGAAATGTGAAGTTAGTATGAAGTTGGGAATGATAGAGTTGAATTCGCCGATTGTTGACGCGCAGCCAGATGCGATTTCCAATACGTGAATGTCTTTTCATATAGAAGTATTTCAAGTCCTTCATGATATGATGTAGAGATTGAAAATGACGATAAGATAAAACAAACTCTCTTCTCACATTTCCAGTTGAATCTTTGAAATAGACGTTTCGATCATGATCCGTTTCAATACGTTGTAGGGAATCTAATTTCCAACTCATGGTGCGTGGTAATCATATCTGATTAAGATTTGCATAGTAGGGCGATGAACTCACGACGAATAAATGTCATGATGGAGCGATGTATGTATCTTCTATACTTCTCCCAATTGTATTTGCGAAATGAGAAACAGTTTGCGGAATGAGAATGTAGATTTGAATTTCATTTCTGTAATGATGAAGCCAAACTTGATCACCCAAGGAGATGAATCTTAATGTTTCAAAATATTCCAAATCCCTCATGATATCATTGAGGTTGACAAATTGTCGCCATGTTAATGTAATTCCTCTTGATGTATGACCATGAGAAATTTTTTGAAATGTACGTTTTCCATCACGATCAACTCTGATATATTGTAGAGAGTCCAAAATCCAAGTCTTCATGATGTTATGCAAAGTTGCAGATTAGCAATATAAAAATGTCGTTTTATCATATTTTGCTTAGCAATGCGGCTACAAAGAGATTTTACTAGTAATCGAGCCGCACTCTTTTCTACTCCCATTGATCATGCACAACAGCTAAATGGAATTGGGAAAAAGTGGGGTGTCACTCAACTTGTTTATAGCAACTGTGTCTATACTTTTGATCATGAGGTGATGTGAGACTATTAATATGAGACGTACAGCTGCTTATCAATGTGAAAAGGGGTGCCGAGTATACATTCCACAGTGGCCAAAGAAAGATCTCTTATCATGTAAAAAGTTTATATATGATTTTTCTTGAATAAAGCGTGTAAACATATTGTCCAATTTTACTCCACACAATGATGATTATACTTATTATACATCATGTAGTTGAGAAAGATTGGATTGTTGGTTTAAGTCCAAGTTTAAGAAATGATTTAGGCTACCTCGCTAGCGCCTTGACAACCTATGATAATTTTAACGTTAATTACCACATAAGTGCTCAAAAACAGTTAATATATCGAGAGGAAGCTTATTATGTAGATCTTATTCCAAAAAATGAGAAGACGTTGGTGAAGAAGATTGTGATTAAGCCAAGAAAGACAAACATGACTCCTGAAACATTATTGAAGAAATTTAATTATCTCCTTCGAGTTGATGGTAAACAAGTGGCAACATTGACTTATATTAAATCATCTAATCATATTGCAATAAGTAAATTAAAAGATGATGATCTAGTATTAGTTTGTTCAAAAGATTTTCATCAGTTCTTGCGACATCATTCTGCAGCTGTTCATGGAAAATTTAATATGCAACATTTACCATGTGAAAGGTCAAATCAATTTGATACAGAATGGACCGTATCTTTTTACAGAAAGTGTGTAGAGCCTTTCGGTGGTATCTTACATGAAACAAGAGTGTTGATGCCTCGCATCATTACTTCAGTTAAATTGGTTGTAGATTATTTAAATGAAGTGATTAATGACCAACATAATTCATTTTCTGAAAAAGAAGGTACTTTGTCTCTCACTATAAGTGGAAAAGGTATTGAACTAATTATGGATAAAACTCTAATGGACATTTTGGGTTTTGACCAAAATATCTTTAAAAGTGGTACTGTAACCAAAGCTAGCGCAGACATGTCGCTATCGCGTCGTATTAACTATTTTCAGATATATTCCAATATTGGTGAAGATGTACGTGTGGGAGATGTTGAAGCTCCATTGCTAGCAATGATACCATACCAGCCAAAGAGCTGCAGTATTTTATCTGAGCATACTTTCAAGAAAGTGCATTATACAAAGCTGAAATCAAACTACATCCCACAAATTGATATTGCCATTTATGACGATGCTGGTGCGTTAATTCCTTTTCATAAAGATGCTGTGACAAGTATCACACTCCATTTCCGAATGAAGAGTTAATGCAAACGTATGCTAATATATTTTTCCAATGTGAATAATATGGAAAGTGAAAATAAGGACTCGTTTCTAATCTACTTGCCCAGTAATGCTTCTATGAATAAATTTCCCAAAAATAAACCATCAGACTATCGAGTAGAATTAAATCGGCCACTGCATTTAGAAGGTGAATGGGAGGTTGGCGTTTCAAGTATTTGCTATGATAGCAATATTCAGAATGTGAATGATTTGGAAGAAATGATATTGACTCCTCGCACCCATGATGGAATAACGATGAATAATGCATCCAGTTCCCATACAATTTAACATCAGATGGAAAGTGGAACTATGAATGGATTCAGATAAAATCAGATTATTATGAACCATTTGGGAATGAGAAAATTATTAAGGCATTCAACAGTGGTAATACTTCCATCATGAAGAATAAAAATCAGAAAGCTTATGAGTTTACTATCTATCATTGGAGTGGGAGACAGTTCCTCCGCTTTCATTCTTTTACTAAAGGTCTTACGCTGAGGTTGGATAGTGAATTCTATCCGCATCTCGGTTTTGGTCATGGACTACATCTAACGTCAATTGCTACTGCAAATGTTAGAAAAGTTTATTCAAATCGAATCAACAAATTTCATTATAGATTTAATATATTTGATGAAGATGTTGTAGAATGCGAAGAACGCATCATTTTGAAAAAGCGTGGTGTGTTCTACCTTTATCACTTATTGAGTTAGTAAAACGATGGAATGAGACTGTGGGTAAGAAGTATGGAGAGAAAATTATGGCGGACAAAAATAAGTTGGTTATTCAGAAATATAATGACAAACTTACAGTTTATTTCTCTCCAACCTTGCGTCATTTTGTAAGACATTATACACCTATTATTGGAAGCGGTGTGGTGTATGATTCTCATGAATATCACACTAAAGCTGATTCAGTTAATGATGAATGGTGGGTGGACATCTATGGCGATCGCATCAAGAAAATTTACCAGTCTTAAGAAGAATCTAAAGTTGCTATCAATATAATGCCGCGTCTATATCATACAGTTGAAAGCTTCATTCATGTAGTAAATCCTTATATACAACAGAAGTTGAAGCATGTGATGAAAAGTAAATATGATGTAAAGACACACCACATTTCGTTTTCAATTGAAAATCAACGCGTTGTTCTGA
>CAJQUW010000272.1:0-114350 GCA_907163375.1 Prostheceraeus crozeri
CGGCGGCCATCTTGAGCGGTGCAGTGGTGTAGATTTACTTCCTACCTCTAATCGCTTGTAAATGTTAGCAGAGGGTCCGATGCTTCTCTATCTTTAATCAATTTGAAAATTTATCTACATCTGTATACACAGGCGGTAAAATTCACAACACTCACCATGAAAAAGATTTCATGAAAAGGTGATTGTTGGCTGTAGCTTCCCGCTAACTCCATCGATCGAGCTGTTACTTTGCAACGCAAGTCACTGACACTGTCTCCTCGAGGTGAACGCATTGGCTGCTGAACAACTTATCGCTGAGCGGAGAAATCCTGCTGGCTCGTTATAGCAGCCCGGCCCATTATAGGGGTGTCTCCCCTAGGGGATTTAAAATTCTCGCACCATTTGGAAAGACTCGTTTTCACGTGTTGATAGCTACATTTCACTACAATAGTTTGTAGTGGTAGTATATGAGGATTTCGTTTCGAAGATTGTTGGTTAGATCTAGAGGAACATTGTTGCTTAGATCTAGAGGAACGTTGGATATACTTACTAACACTTTCAGTTGTATAAGGATTTTGTAAAGAAGCAGTGAGTATTCCTCTTGATGTTTTAAGCGGTGGTTTAGTTAATTTGAAATTAGATTTTATCGGAAAATATGAATCGAATCCTGATGAATTGTGCACTATTAAAGTTATTTTCGGATAATTAAAAGATCCAAGGTTTTTGAAAAATTGATGCAGCGGACATTCATCTTGTTTCCTAATAAAGATTTTCACGCAACGTTGAAGTTTGTTGAGTTCTTGTTCAGTTAAGTTATTGTATTCACTTATCTGTTTCTTAAGTTCTTTAATTACATGTTCATCCTTACTCCTTTTTATTTTAATCATATCGCGTAACAATCGTGCGTCTACTTCGGTAAGCAACACATGAATTTATTGAAATTGATAGCAGCTAAAGCATAAGGAATAGGATGAGCTGTTGGACAGCGAGGATCTGGATAAGTTTTCGAGATCCCATATATATGTTGAACCATAGTCAATTGGTTTCTTTGTTGCGGTTTTATACGGAAGTGCTGTTAGATTTTCATCAGTAACTGTTTTATATATTGGTTTGAAATTATTTTCAACTTCTCTAATAGCTTCTGCTTTGTAAACCTTATTTATTAAACAGTAGTGTCCTATTGATGAACCTTCGTGAGAATAATTGTAATAAACGTAATTATGAGTCGTTTTAATACCTCTAGGATTTAAATGAAGATTAGTAGGGCTGCAATACTGAATACATTCTCCAAAGTATTTATTGAATTGAGAAAATTTGCAGTTTGACATTACTCCTGTTCTAGATGTAGCTTTCTCTTTATATAAAAACTCATTCAACATCTCGAACATAATTTTAGCTTGTTCTTGATTGAAATCACGTAAGGCGTTGTAACATTTTGTAAAGCAGAAATCTTCAGAAGGAATGTAGCAATATTGTCCGATGTATTCTTTGATTCTATATTTTATGTTAATACCAGCACCTCTATGTGATCTTTGTACTAGCTTCAATCCAAAATCTTCGTATTTGAGACTTCCTGTAAAAGCCCATTCATTAGTATCTGATTTGTCATCTAGATTACGAAATACGAATTATTGTAAAATATAGCGTGAAAATTTTGTATTATGGTTTCATCTTCTTTGATTATTACACCAAATAAATTTAAGACTCCATTTCGTAAAAGGTCACGTATATCATTTACTACATTAGTAAAAAGTTCATTTTCATACGTGATTTCGTTCGGATTAAACAGATTCAATAGATCGTCACCAAGTCTATTATTAGAGAATATATCAGTTTCTGATGTTTCCAATGTTTCCTTTGTTTTACGGTTCTGTTTTTTTAATATTACGTTTAATACTACGTTTAGTACGTTTTCTGCTTTTAATACGCTTACGCTTCTTTTATGAAGCAACTTCTGAATCAAATTCAGCAATTTGTTTCTTGATTAATTCGTCAATCGTATGTTCTGATCCTTTATTCATTTTACCATTCATATTTTTTAAAAGAAAAAATTATGTATTTTATTTTATTTAAATATATACAGGAATATTTAGTTGATGTAATGTTTCTAACTCATACTTTGTTAAATGTTCTTTCTTAACCAGCCACCATAAATTGTTGTATGCTAAAAATACTCTGAAACTTCGTAGACAAAGTGGAAAGGTTTTTGTTTTAATGTAACTTCTTATATCGTGTTTTATTTTATAGTTTTTAACGAATTACATATATTTACGATGGTAATAAAATTTAACTTCTTAATTCGAATTTACAGGATTTGTAGGATGTCTATAATCTTCTAAAACTGGTACATGCTGTATTTCGTACTCGTTAACCATATTTTTTAAAACGAATTTACATTTCATTTATCTTGTTAATATTGGTTTTATATCATTTCATGTATTCTTAGCATCATAAACTAAAGGTTTCACACTTTTCAATACATCTCGGAAATCACTAATTCCTGTTCGTATAGCATCTAGTCCATCCCTATTTTCTAATCGTTTAGGTGTCGAAATAGAAATAAAATTTTTTTCTTGTATGATCGTTAGTGGTTCAAGTGATTGTACTCATACTTGCTCAATTGTCTTCCAACAAACCCGTGATCGGATTCGGCGCTCATAAATGTATGCCCAGTCTCTAGATATTTCAATCCCACAGCTTCTACTGCAAGTTCCTTTTTGTTAACAATTTTCAGCAAAGTCGTGAACAGTATCCAATTCTTGTTCTGCGAACCACAATTGTCTGTCCATATGATTAAATTCTTGATGTCGCGATTGCGTAAAATGAATTGAGCGAAGGTGCTTGCTATTTCTGATGCTGATCTTCCTGCAGTTGACTCATCCCAACAGAAGGTGAACCCTCTGGATATTACGCTGCTGCAAAGAGGACTGAAGGTCTCATTGAATGTCACGATGCGAGGTGTGAAGAAAACTGTTTTAGTCGGAATCTTCGGCAGTAGGGAAGACTTTCATCAAGTCAGCTGATACTATGATTGTATCCTCATCACGATCATGATTTTTGTCTTTTTCATACTCTTCTCTCGCAGCTTTGTAAGATTTGCAGTGAATATCATATGATTTGCAATATTCGCATTGTTCACTTTGAGAATCATCATCATGAACATGGTGCTTGTTAAGTGTACATGTCGCACTCTTCGTTTCCCAAGGTGCAGAACGATATTCCGCACCTGCTAACCGCTCTTCGGTACGCATCGTATGAAATATATTCAAATCTCTCTACGAAATCTTTGTGCATGATGGTGATATTGATGTCTGATGGTAAGTAACGCCTATTGGGAGCGTGTTCTCTCCGATAGTGACTGATTTGTGGATTAAAACGTTCAATGTGTGTAAAGATCTGATCTTTTTGAGATTCTGTAAATGCGTGTTTCGGCTGATATTTACCTCGTTGATCCGCTACTACAGGCCCAGTAATTCCCAAATCCAATCCGTCAAAACATGACTTCAGAACCTTGTTGTTATCGCATTTATAACCCAAAGTTGCTAAAAACATCTTTCGGCAAACCACCACTCGCTCTGCTTGTCCTCCTTGTGTCGGTTCAGATGGCATAAAGTACTTCATTGATACTTTTCTTTCCTTCTTTGGCTCTCCACGAATTCGATGGCGCATACGTTGAAGACGACTCAAGAATCCTCGTAAAATAAGCCTTTCGAACTTCATATGGCTCACCCTAATACGTATCATGAAAGTTCACTCGTGAATCATGTGACACTTTCTCATAACACTTCATCCGACAATGACATAAAGCCAGAATAGGATGTTTCTGAAAGTCTCTTTCTAATCGGTCTTTCTTTTCAATCCGTTTCTTATGTAACCTTCCTGCCTGTAATAGTTCTTGAGCATCCAATTCTTCTAGAAAATCGTTAGCAAACTTTCTAGCTTCAATCTCAACATCACTTCTGTCATTATCACTTGAAAACGCCACCTCACTAGAGTTATAACAAAGAGTTCACCAAAGTTATAACAGTGAGAACTTTCTGCAAAGATAGTTTCTTGATATTAAAATACTTAAGTCAACGTCGAAAACAAAAAAAATTGTAAAAACGACTTAAACGTCTTTTAAAAACGTCTTTTACTTACATTGTAAAATTGATAAAAAGACTTAAGTGACTTAAGTCCTTTTGTTGATTTATTTGTTGGACTTAAGTCTGACGAATTGACTGAACTTGAGCCTTTCTAAATACATTCAAAAGATGCGCAACACTATTATGAGCAGTTTGGCACTCTCAGTTTGATTTTGACCAAAACTGAACTAAGTCCTTTTGTCAGAAGACGGCAGTATTGTTGTGAGAGGTGGTGGTTGTTGCGTGGGGAGATGATGAGGGAGTTGTTGATGTTTGCTTTTTTTAGAAGCTGCTTTGTGTGTAGTGTGAGGTGTTCAGCAATGGGGGAGGACATGTGTTTCGTCGTGTAGGTGCTGTGTATTTGTGTCGCGTGAGCAATCACCAACACAATGTTCAAGCAAAGAAATGGACGACTCTGGACATGGGAAAGTCCCAAACGAATTCACCATCGTATTGATTATATTCTAACAAACAAGAGAAGAAATGTCTTCAATTCCAAAGCCATTGGCATCACTCAATGCGATAAAAGATCTGATCATAGACTCGTGAGACTCATCCTAAACATGAAATTCGCATGGAAGACACAAAAGCACGCTGTAGCGAAAGTTGTCAGCACGGGAGACTGTGAAAGTCTAATCAATATTTTAAAACACGTGACGGAAAATGTTTAAGATATCAAAGTGAATCCAACACGAAGACCAAGGCTGAGACCAGAAACCCTTGACATCATCAAAGAAAGGAAGCGTAAGATCCTCCGAAAGAAAATTCGAGCTGACTACCAAGAGTTCAACGAAAAGAAAGCAATTGAGGCTGCCCTGAACTTGAGGTTGAAAGTTAGAAAAGTAACCTCATTATATAGCGATGCCACTGCAGGACTGAAAGACGATACAGGAACAGCGCCAAGGAGAAAACTTAGATCACATCAAGGCTCTACTCAAAATTGTTTGCCTCAAACTAGAGCGTCAACTCCATAAGAGGTTACACACCTGAAAACGTTTCAGACATTGTGGCCGACGAAACAAAAATTTCTATCAAGAAAATGGGCAGCGGAAAAACACCAGGCCAAGATAGGATAGCCATTAAGATCCTCAAAGAAGCCCCAGAAAGTGTACGAGCTCATCGCCAAGCATTTCATTACAATCCTAGAAAATCGGAGTATCTCACCTTCTTGGTCACTGAAATCAAAATGCAATTCAATTCTATTCATACTAGCTTGTTAAGGAAATGAGTGTTGAGATCAAAAGAAAAAATCAGTTCAGGAATATTTCAGCGAGCTATAATCTAACGATATCGACAATTATTAAAAATTGATTTTTAATGAGTTTAATAGCAGTTTGATTTCTTTTATGCAGCCGCACCTTGGAGCTTGTGGGCCTAATGTAATAGAAGCTTATCCACAATAACAATATATTCCATATCGATTGATAACTCAAAGCAATATTTCAAAGTTTGGCCATTTCACTCCGATGTCAAACAGGGGGTCGAATTTAAAAGTATGGTAGATAATGTTGAGCAATCCATTATTCGATTAAGGATATCATACAGTTTCAGAATTTCTACAGTTTTCTTCAAAATCTCCGATGTAATTACAACATTTTTCGGCTTCATCACCATCGCATGTTTTTCAATAATCAGCCTTTTGGGACTAAAGAATTGGTCTCTTCAGAGCTATATTTACATCATAGGGCCTAGGTCGTCCAAGTGTTATGTTTTGATGACCAGGACAGTTGGATGCTTCATTCACATCCAAAATATGGTGATTCCATGTCAAATTATCAAATTGATAAGGAATCTGTCTCTTCAGAGCTATATCTACCTCATAGGGCCTAGGTCGTCCAAGTGTTATGTTTTGATGACCAGGACAGTTGGATGCTTCATTCACATCCAAAATATGGTGATTCCATGTCAAATTATCAAATTGATAAGGAATCTGTCTCTTCAGAGCTATATCTACCTCATAGGGCCTAGGTCGTCCAAGTGGTATGTTTTGATGACCAGGACAGTTGGATGCTTTATTCACATCCGAAATTTGGTAATTCCATGTCAAATTATAAATTGATAAGGAATTGGTCTCTTCAGAGCTATATTGACCTCATAGGGCCTAGGTGGTCCAAGTGGCATGTGTTGATGACCAGGACAGTTGGATGCTTCATTCACATTCAAAATTTGTAATTCCATGTCAAATTATAAAATTGATAAGGAATTGGTCTCTTCAGAGCTATATTTATCTCATAGGGCCTACCCGAGTAAAATTACCGTTGTCAGTTTAACAAATACTTACCAAGTACTTGGCATTAAAGTCCTAAACATTTAAGAAATATTTATCAAACCTAGTACATTTCCTAAACTTTTACTAAATATTTAGCAAACTTTCCAAACTTCCACAAAATATTTGGCAAATTGTCTGAACTTTTACGAAATGTTTAGTAAATATTTTGTAAATTTTCCAAACTTTTACAAAACATTTAGCAAATTATTTCTAGCTTTTTATGATATGTTTAGTAAATAATAAGCAAATTTTATCCTACTTCATAGGCGATTACGAAACATTTGCAAATTTGAATTCATGAAAAATATCTTCTTGTATGAAATGTTTATATTTATCAAATAGAAAACCAAAACAATCATAATTCGGCAAAAAGATAGCTAGTAAAACGCTCTGCTCGAATTATTCATGCTCAAAATCGTTCAAAATCCGTACGGCATATAAAACTGCATGACTAGAATAAAATGACTGATCTTGCTAAAATTATGCTTTGTACGATAACATACATAGAGATTACAAAAACTGAGCCCTGCTCCCCAAAGTAAACAGCAGAAGGAATGGATATCCTTGAAAAATACAATTTTTCATACGTATTTGGAAAATGAACAGTTTTATATTAGTAGTACATATCGAACGATCCGATACAAATAATTTTTATGAATATCACTTTTATCAACATAAAGGAAATTTCTCTATCCGGATTTGATCATTCTTCATTTGAAAATCCTTCCAACCAGAAAGCATGCCCACAGCCCGAATACGCATTTCACTTCATCTGAAAACACTGTCATTTCGAGTCAAACACCGTCGCGCCGTTATCAGTTACATTTTTAAGAATAGAGGTGATATCACGAAAAATTTACAGCTCAACAGAGAAACAGTCACTACCAAATAAGGTTGAAGCGGTGATACGAGGTCACTGAAAAAAACATCTTCGCGGTTGGACCACAACACGGTTGTCCGAATCTGATGATGGCTGGGACGTTGCGAGTATGAGAGATTTATGGATAAAGAATAATTCTAGTAGTTTTCGGAGTTAATCATCTCACAAGACAAGACGGAAAAGCAGCCGAATGTAGGTCAGGTATTGAGTCATCGATGGACAGATACACAGCCTCAGCAATCAACACCTGTAAAAAAAGAAGACAAATCTTGTGCTGATGTGCAGAGCAGAATTATTAAACTTAACGGATCTTAATTAACATTCTATGGGTAGGCCTACTCAAAGTTCAGAAGATAAATCATTTATAGTAATTTTAGGTGTTACAGTAAAGACTATTAAGAAAACTGCTTTTGGATTATTTCATCTCTGACAATGTGGGAAGCGATATTCTATAGGAATTTTGATAGCAAATGAAGATATTCAAGAGTGGTTGAATTGTGATCATTAACAATTTATCAATTATTTTTTTAATCAATACTCTTAGCATTCATCAATAATTTTATTTTGATATTCAAGTACCGATAACTGTTTTTACAAAAAATGCAATCTGCAAATAAAACAGAGCCTTACCGAGATGTAGCCTATTACCGACTGCTTGTAAACCGTTCATGCGATGAAGATATTCAGGAATGCTTGAATTTTTATATAGTATTTAATACCGCACATGTAATTTTATTTTGATATATTATTTTATTTTAAACAATTTGTTTAAAATCACAATCTGCAAACACATACACACGTAATGTCATCTTGTCTACCGCTTATATGACAGCATCTCTACAGGTAATTCATGGTGGGCCTACAACTAACATGTGACCATAATAGCTAGGCCTACGATGATATTGAAAAGTGCGAAGCATAATTTGTAATAAGTAAAAACAAATTGAATAAAAGAGTAGCAATGAGTTTGTACTTTGATTGTTTTATATTTATCGTAAAGCATGAAAAATTATTGATTTTGCAAAACTAAACCTATTGTTGGACTGCAACGCATGACTGATTTTTATTACAGTGTGCATGTAGCCAACAACGTGCAGTCCGTCGTGTAGCATCTATGCCTTTTGTGTGCTTGATCATTTTTCTTAAACTACTCGAAATGTCAAATTGATACCATTTTCTAAAATGTGGCAATTCTGAAAAAATTAATTGAATATCCTAGGCGGTAGCTACAGGTTTTCAATTCAACATACATAAAATGAACATAGTGACCTATTTAAACAAGCTTCCTTGATGGATCCATCTTTCAGAAAATAGATTAAATTGCATAACTTAAGCAGATATCGAATAGCTCAATAGTTTGTCCGCATTGATAAAAACATTCTCCATCTAAAATTTTTGCAGTCCTGAAATAGAACTTTATGACTTATAGCATGTTTGACTGTTTCAAAAATTTTTTCAATTGTTTGTCATCCAAATATTGATACTATTGCACAAGTATACTACATATCTAAATATTGAAGTGCTAAATTAAAATGGTTTTAATGCGCTAATTAAGTTCTTTCGTGCTCATAGTTTCTAAGGTTTTTAGCATGCAACTATTTTGTCTCAACAGAACCAGATGTTTGTGCTATTTTCAATGTAAGCAATCAGAAATTACGAATTTGAAAACAATATATTACCATTTCAACATATTCCAATTTGATTATGATTCTTTTGACGACACAATCAACTTTTGATCGATTTTTCAACGAGAAGCGTCGTCGTGAAAACTGATATATATGCACATTCTCATATTAAATTCAAAGTGAATAAGCCTTGGGCATGTGACATCATTTGTGTGATGGAAAACCCCAAGTAAAACGATGTCTTCTTGATAGCTATAATATTTATATATAAATAAATATTATAGCTATCAAGAAACACATCGCTTTACTTGGGTTTTCGATTACACAAATGAATTCAAAGTATTGGTAGGACTCCCAAAATGTGATATGTCTGCTATGAGGAACTAAGAGGAATTGAGATATTTTGTTATCAGTAAATTAAGTATGACGCTAGTAGCTCTTTAGTATTTGTAAAATTAAGAGCAGATATAGCAGTAGTCAATAATAGAAATGTCTCTACGTGTTCATGGTCAATAAACCCAAATCTACGACCAAATCTCTCCTTTGATTTTGTTTTCGGGATTTCCAAATACATGTACCTAGACTTGCAGTTAAATGCTGAAACTAAGTTGACAAAATAAATTCAGAAACATTTAGAAGCTTACCATTTTTCTGTAGTTTGATCCAAGAGGGTGCATTTTTAATTCTGATGCAAAAATCAAAGGAACTTGATGACTTCATTGACTGGAAGAACTCACTGACTACATGCGAAGTGTTCATTTGCGAGTTGTGCTCCATTTTGTGCATGATAGCTAAGCAAGATGATGAAAGAAACGTAGCGATCACAAACCGACGATGAATAAATAAAGGTGTGTAAGTAGAAATATCCTCTTGATGCGATGACTTTTGTAATATTAAGCAGTTGACGTAAACACGCGTTCGATAGACCACGAGATAGTGCACAAGCTACTGCGCCTTGCACAGTTTTCTGTTCCACGTGATGGGCGGATAATAATTATAAGCAGGGACGCTGAGTCACAGCGCAGCTAGAGAATATTATCGACCGCTCATGGCTCCCGAATGCGGCCACGACCAGGCTGCCAACAATGTGAACGAACTTCCTCAGCTGCGTGCGCGTGGCGAATTTCCTTAATATAGTGACGGAAAGTTATAGAAGCGACATATGATTACGCAGACTGAGCGAGATGCTTATGTAATTGTTTTGTTTAGTTGCATACTGATTTAATATCATAAGTTTTGCAAATTGCTAGCTAAGTAATTTAGCGAACACACGAGCAAACTGATCAAAGTCGACTTGCTGATGGGCACGGTATAGAACTTAGAAACTTCAATAAATGCTTTAATTTGAGAAGCAAAATGTGTGCCGATAGAACTGCTTAGCCTCCCTTAATAATGAAAATATATGACTGATGTTGTTGCTATTGTAGCTACAGTGTACATGTAGTGAATGTGAAAGATGATGAAAAATGAGTAAAAGAAGAAGAAAAGGGGAACGAGTGAGTGAGTGAGAAAGAGAGAGAGAGTAGTGATGAAGTCACCTGAATATTTATTTTATACACACCATTTCATCAAATATAAATGGGCATATATAAAATACTCGAAATAATAGTAGACATGCACATTTCAGGCCCACATGTTTCATATGTCGATATCCATCGAAATGACATAATGCACTCTCTTTAAGATTTGAAAGAAATTGTTGGTGCCATCATAGAAAAATATCAACAGTTTCCTGACAATTATTCCATTATTCAATCATTTAATTAAGTTTGATGGCAAAAAAATCAGCCAGTTATCAACGACGCAAAACTGTGATATAGTACAGACTTTATTATTGGGTATTTCCTGTGACGTTGCATTTCTATTTTATTGAGAGATGATTGTAATCAGAGTTTATGAGAGCTGATGATCATCCTTGTGATATGCATGAGTTCAAAAAATTGTACGGGTGAAGTTACCGCACATTGAAATCACCATGCTATTAAAACCGCCTTTTACGACAGTTACTCATAAGCGGATCCTGCCTATTGCAAGATTTTTCTTTCATCAAACTTAGTAAATGCAAAAAAATCGTTTGTTTGGATAACCAAACAAATATTACCTAGGCATTTGATAAACGTTTTCTAAATTTCGCAAAATTCGTTAATATCGACTTACATACAAAATGTAGCAAATATTTGTTAGGCAATTGTTACACATTTCCTAAATTTGTTAAATTTCCAAAACGTTTGTTAAACTATTCAAATCTTATAAATTTTCCAAGTAAATACCAAATATTTGGTAAAGTTGATACGTTTTTTTTCTCGGGTAGGTGGTCCAAGTGGCATGTGTTGATGACCAGAACAGTTACAGGCTTATGTGATTCCCCCCCACCCCGTTCATTAGATCGCACATGAATTCTTGTCACCACGTAGAAGAAAGGCTCTGAGTATCAGCAATTCATATCGAATTCGTAGTAGGTTCAGTTCTGCCTTAAAACTGAGATGTTTGTGATGCCGAACTTGTCGCATTCTTTCTGATGATGTGCAGCGGTATGCATTGTTTAGTAGATGTGTTCAGATATAAATTCATTGTATTTTTATTTGAATTGAAGTGGTGGTTCGAAACGAAGTAGTAGGCCTGTTCTTGAATTAATGATTGCATTGCTCATGATTGACTTCATTCTTTATTCAGGTAATTGACATTTATCTTCTTGTTTTGCAGAATCAGACGACATTTTCCATCATCAAGAGGATCGCAGATACTTTCATTCACTCTGCATCTACGTCAATTGTCAGAAATGGCAATCCTTTGAAATGGTCATCGACTGCTGGACTAGCGGAGCTCATCCACCCTCATCTTAACCTGATAACGTGCTGATGATTTATTGAATGATTAACGTTCCTGTAATTTTTGAGAGCATTGTTACTGTGATTTTGAGAGTACACAATATCGGATATACACAAAATTAAAAAATTGATCGTTCTTTGACCGGTATAATTTCAAAGCATGTTTATTAATGCTACTCCGGAAATTGAAAAGTACACGGTAGTTTTTACAGGATTTTTGGGCCCGTGGATTTTCCGCATTGGGTACACAAGGAAGTTACTTATGGAGAGCTTAGAATGGCTTGCTTTATAAGGAAGCGCTTAGATAAAAGAGAAGGATAACTAAGGTCGTACGGGTAAAATAATTCCTGATAATTACTTCCGTTCAAGCTTAATTTACAATACTTTGAGAATACTTTGAGGTACCACCAATTATAATAGAGATATTTCGCTTAAAATAAACGACCAAATAACAATTCACAGAATTGATTTTCGCTATATTTAATAAGAAGGAATCTTCATTCATTTCTTGTACTTGAAGATTAGCATACTTGAGTCCATTGATGGACTGCTAGAGTGCTTGCTCATGTTTTTCTTGTCTATTAGTT
Source organism: Prostheceraeus crozeri (assembly GCA_907163375.1). Lineage (NCBI taxonomy): Eukaryota > Metazoa > Platyhelminthes > Polycladida > Euryleptidae > Prostheceraeus > Prostheceraeus crozeri. The sequence goes on from CAJQUW010000272.1 coordinate 12,293, forward strand.
AATTGAGCATTTAAAATTACCTCTGTGTAGTAGTTGAAAGATACGAAGCGGAACATTAGAATCGCAATCGTTCAATAAATTGCCACTTTTTATGCCCTTTGATTAATGGATTCAACTATGTGAGTGTATGTACTTATTTACGGAAAAATCAATGGTGCTCGCTTTATGAACGTGCTTTTTGATAAGAGTCTTGCGGTCTGCCTTTGATATGCTCATCGATACAAATCTGTCTATGGGCTGGCCTGTACGTTTGTGTGCATCACGTTCTTCAAAGTTTCCTGTTCGAAACGCAGAGAAATTCATAGAATTTGAAAGTGCGAAGAGGCGAAGATTATATTTTAAAGTGTGACATTTCTTGGCCTTATAGAAATTCTAAGTTTATTTTCTCGAGATGATGGCGAAATTATCCTTTCAAAACTTTTCTTTTAATTCTAAGGGAAATTACCAGAGGTGGGCAAGTGCTCTCCGCGATCCGGAGATTCTGTATAAAGAATATGTGATGAAATTGTTCCTATCACCAAAGAACTTGCATGTGAACATCATGGAGTCTTACCTTGATGAGTAGGCATAATTGAATATTACCATGAGTTCAGCAGGTGTAAAGCTGAGGGGAGAGATGCATTGATGGACACAGTAGAGTGGCGGATCGAGTGTGAGCGCTGTATGCCTAGACCACTGGCCTCTGTTAGCGAGAAGACAGACTTATGAAAAAGGAGAAACTCGAGTATGGCAATTCGGTGCGGCATACGGCAGAGCCTTTAGCCGAGGGGAGACAGCGGGATGGGAGGTGATTGCTTACCAGAGCAATGCTTACCAGAACTTTGTGTCATGTTAACATTATATGCTTCAAAATCACAATATATAATAAAGGGTACTTTATTTTTGTAATACCATTTATTATATAGCAAATAATCTTCTTTGGTGAAAGTATTATTAACTGCTTCATTTTGTTGACAATTCTCCAAATGTCTATTCATTTCTTCTTTAGTTCTAAAGCTCGTCATACATTGGAGACAGGGAAAATTAGCATTATCTGAAGTTTTTGTAAATATAGAAATATCTTTACACAATATGTAATGACCTTGATAATATAGTATATTCGCTTGTGCTGGTTGCATTAACTGCTGCTTTAACATTTTTAACTTTTGTTGATGTTCCTGTTGTAATATTTTGAACTGTTCTTGATATTATTCTTGATATTTTTTTTGAAATTGTTCTTCATATTGTTTTCGACATTGTTCTTCATATTGTTCATGATATTCCTTACTTAATATATTTTTACCCATATGATATTCTTGTAGATTTTTTGTTGACAATATTCTTTATATTGTTGTAGATTTTTTTGGATGACATTCTAGTTCATTAAATTGAGAATTACATTGTTGATAGACTATGTATGATAATTTTAAATATTCTTTATCTTCAAGATTCAATTCTTTTTCAATATATTTGTGAAATAATATAGTTTCTTCTTGTTGATATTCTTGTAGATATTGATTATGTAACATTTGTAACTCTTGTTGATATTCTTGCTGATATTGTTTTTATATAGTTGCGGTAACATCTGTAACTTATGTACAGATGAGAGAAAGCAGTAAAGAAAGGTTGAATGCTTTATGCTTCCTGTTATTATGGTATCTGTCGAGATTCTTCTAACTCACCGGTCCTTTTCTGCTATTTGTGGCTAATCATAAACATGATCATACAGCACATTCACCTGCCGATGGTGCCTATGGTTGGACCAACGTACGTAGTGGGCTTGTACTCTATCATCACTCGATGAGTGATCCAATGAGATCATGGATACTCAAATAATTGATATCATAGATCGAATGATTTCATTTTTGATAATAACAACTTAATCTCGGTTAGCAGCGAGAGTCGCTCACTAAGAGTCATTTGGCCCATAAATTCATTTGCGAGCATAAGTCCGAAGCGCGATGCGCAATCCTAAATTCTCCGAAGTCGGACCGTGGAGCGCACTAAGTCAGCCAAACCAGAGCGCGGAAAGCAATGCCGGAGCACGCTTTCCTCTGGAAATTGATAAATGAACAGCGGCGAATTTCTTTTGGAAAGTAGGCCTATACGATGTGTAGGTTACTTCTTTCAGTCGTAAATGTCTGAAAGTTCCCTATGAATTAGAAGTTTTAACTAAAGAAGTTTTAACTAAAATATCTCAGCCGATCGGCTAAAAAGCCTGAAATCGAAGCGGCGCAGCCTATATTAACATTAATTTATGCTCGCCAAATTATTGAATATTTTTTGTAAATTTTTAGAGATGTTTTCCTTGGCATGACGACCGCTAGCCCTTCACGCTGATCTTCAAAATCCATCATGCTTTTCACTATAATGACGCAAATCATTACCTGTACCCATTTGCATTTTTAGGCCAACATCATGATATATAAGCTTACATGCATCATGACACGAACTTATAAAGATCGCAGCATGAAATTGATAACGTTGCGCAATTGCACTATACACTCGACTGTACAGTAGGTGGGGCTCCCCAAAACAAAACAATGTAGGGTATAGGTTCTATGAATTTCTCAATGAAAACGTTTCGAACAGGAAACTTTGAAAAACGTGATGCACGCGAACGTACAGGCCAGCCCATAGGCAGATTTGTATTGAACATACTCATCAATGAGCATATCAAAGGCAGACCGTAAGACTCTTATCAGAAAGCACGTTCATAAAGCGAGCACCATTGATTTTTCTATTGTCTGCCGTAAATAAGTACACTCACATAGTTGAATCCATTAATCAAAAGGCATAAAAAGTGGCAACTTATTGAATGATTGCGATTCTAATGTTCCCTTTCATATCTTTCAATTACTACACAGAGGTAATTTTAAATGCTCAATTAACTTTCCATTCTATTGTTAATTTCATTTCAGTTGCTCTTAACTGCATGTGTAAGATCATTTTAATCTGTATATAAACCTCAATTTGCTGATTTGACTTTGATGCCCTGCTGATGCATCAATAAACGATGCGAGCTCGATCGACGATGAATCAAGTAGTTGATCTAATTTTTGGTCGCACCTACAATCCCATAAGCCTTGCATGCAATACAGAATGGCGGTAACTTAGTTCCGCTGGTTTTCGTATTTTCATCAGCTCTTCATAGATGAAGAGAAGTGCATTGTTCGGACACGTACAATATGAAAACACCGACAATAAGACACGAAAAATGTGAGCAGGCACTTAAGCAGTCCATGAATCCATTTGCCGCTCGACATGAAGTTTTATCTCTATTATTATATTTCAAATTGAAAATCTCGCTCTATGAGCTAATAAATATCTCGATAAGATTGCCTGTAGAGCGAATAATTTTTTTTGTAGACTTCGGAATATGTCGTGCATTAAAACTTGTCTGTAATCGCACATACTTTGTTATTTTTGTCGTCTGATTTAAATTATCTTAACTATTTTGACTTGATGGTGAATCAATGACCGGAAATGATAGTATTTTAAGTTTAATCGGCATGCAATGTCTAAAATTAACACTTACCAATTAGGAAGACCTTTATAATGTGTACATGAATATTTTAAATAATTTTGCTTGTAAAGACCTAATTCTCCACTCCATTTCAAGCACACCAGCGTTGGAGTTAAAAATGCCATATGTATTGCATAATTAGTTGGCTTTAAATCGGTTCTTACACTCGAAGCACTAGTGAAGACGCACACTGGTCCATGTCGATCTCGTCATATCCGGGATCCACCAATCTCCTCTATATCACTAATCCACCTTCCTCATCACTTAAACTCAAAGAAGTGACAGTGTAACCTCATGCATCCTAACATCGTTTTCCTGATCATTGTCATCCGAACGGTATTTTGTCTAATATCCATGTAAACTTTGAAGAGCATTTAACAGCGCTCTCCTTGATGCTGGCATGTTGTTGGATCAGAACACGTTTTGTAGCTCTATAACACTATGCAGTGGATTTTAGAGTTTTACATAGATTTTCAAATAACGAAATTGTATTATTGCGTAGGGCAATGACAATTGAAATTTTCTCACAATCGATATGAATTTTCAAATTGTGCAGAACCAGAGATCAAAATCTATGAGCTTTACATGGATATGGCTCTTCCTACTGCACAATCTTATATGATGTGCATTAGAAATCGCAGTTTTTGAAATTCCTAGTTATCTCGCTTTACAGGTTACGATATGTTCACTACCTGCATGATTTTACATAATGTGCATTTAGAAATACAAAGAGCTAAATTTTTAAATAAATACATCAATGTTTTAATGTCTTGCTTCGATCATCTTATATGCAGCTACAGTGCTACAGAGGAATGATTTTTGAAAATGCTCCCGATGCTGATTAGAATTTGTCAATCAACAAGGCTATATGGGTTTTAGTAAAAATGAGTAGTGTAGAACACGGATTATTTCAAACGGGAAAATGCCTGTTTAGCAGGGATGCGGAGTCCTATCATTTTGATAGGACTCCGACTCCGGGGGTTGATAGGACTCCGGCTTTTGATAGGACTCCGATTCCGGGGGTTGATAGGACTCCGGCTTTTGATAGGACTCCGACTCCGGGGGTTGATAGGACTCCGACTCCGGGGGTTGATAGGACTCCGGGGGTTGATAGGACTCCGACTCCGGGGGTTGATAGGACTCCGGCTTTTGATAGGACTCCGACTCCGGGGGTTGATAGGACTCCGACTCCGAGGGTTGATAGGACTCCGACTCCGGGGGTTAATAGGACTCCGACTCCGGGGGTTGATAGGACTCCGACTTTTGATAGGACTCCGACTCCGGCTTTTGATAGGACTCCGACTCCGGGGGTTGATAGGACTCCGGCTTTTGATAGGACTCCGACTCCGGGGGTTGATAGGACTCCGGCTTTTGATAGGACTCCGACTCCGGGGTTTGATAGGACTCCGGCTTTTGATAGGATTCCGACTCCGGGGGTTGATAGGACTCCGGCTTTTGATAGGACTCCGACTCCGGGGGTTGATAGGACTCCGACTCCGAGGGTTGATAGGACTCCGACTCCGGGGGTTGATAGGACTCCGGCTTTTGATAGGACTCCGACTCCGGGGGTTGATAGGACTCCGGCTTTTGATAGGACTCCGACTCCGGGGTTTGATAGGACTCCGGCTTTTGATAGGATTCCGACTCCGGGGGTTGATAGGACTCCGGCTTTTGATAGGACTCCGACTCCGGGGGTTGATAGGACTCCGACTCCGAGGGTTGATAGGACTCCGACTCCGGGGGTTGATAGGACTCCGACTTTTGATAGGACTCCGACTCCGGCTTTTGATAGGACTCCGACTCCGGGGGTTGATAGGACTCCGGCTTTTGATTGGACTCTGACTCCGGGGTTTGATAGGACTCCGGCTTTTGATAGGATTCCGACTCCGGGGGTTGATAGGACTCCGGGGGTTGACAGGACTCCGACTCCGGGTGTCAAGTATATAAAGCCTTTTTTGAAAAAATTGACTGGTAACCTACATCATAGATCATTATAGACTTACCTGAGCCTATATTCAGTGATCATTGCTGCATCAATTATCAATCATTTTCGGTGAAAGTTGATCAAATGTCTCTTTAAGTTGGATGCACACGACTCGGCTCCTCCCATCTTGTTGATGTGTGCTTCACACGTTTTTTCTCCAGTCTCTACCAGGCAGGCAAATCCCCATCTTTCTTCAAAAAACATGAGTAGGCCTACACCTTCGATTTTAATATGCGCTTTAGAGGAGCCATCACACACGATTAACGTGAGGGTAAGAGGTAATGTTCTCAAACAAACTAATATTTTATTTTTGTCTCTGATGTGACCTTTGGTGCGCAGGTGTGATTGAAGCTAGGAAGGCTTGTCTTCTCTACTAAATCACCGAGTGAAAAGGCAATCCCTTTTCTCACTATCACGGTTCATTCCCTCAACTATTACAAGCTTTGCATGCACTGCTGTCTCTGTACTTTTGTTTGACGGAGAAAGTTGACATCAAGACAGTGACAGCTATGCATGAGGATAAATAATTTGTTTGTATTATATTTCGGGTCTAGTTATAGGCCGGAGTCCGGAGTCCTATCATTTAATAAGACTCCGACTCCGACAAAAATGATAGGACTCCGACTTCGCATCCCTGCTGTTTAGTTGATTCGCTAAAAAATGAGTGTATATGATTTTCTAATGCGATTTTGTCTGACATTCGGTGCACGCGTGCAGCAAAGGATCGAATTTGCAGGCCTGTTGAATAACATTATGAACAGATTAAAAAGCATGCCGGTATATCTACCGTTCAATATCTGTGGAGAATTTTTACGTTCCTGCAACTAAATCAAGATGTCAGGGAGAAGGTGCAGTTCTTTAAAATACGATGTCGAACGGCGCTCGACGTCCGATTCAAAAGTTGAAAATAAAGGATTTATTCGAGTTGAACTCAAATATGCTAATATTTGACTCAATGCTATCAATGGACTCAAATATGCTAATCTTCAAGAACAAGAAGTGAATGAAGATTCCTTCCGCTTCATCTGCCACGGTGTCCCCATTTCAACATTCAGACTCAAAAAATATACCATCGGCCAAACCTGTTTTTTCATGATCCATGACCCATTTGAAGTGTATAATCGCAAAAGGGAAAATTTCTTTAATGCTCAGATTTTTTTTAATGGCCAATTTTCAAAATGGCGGCTATTTTCGCTATGTGTGTCCTCTTTTTTTAACTCAACGCATTTCCGAGACAAGGTAGCCGTCATAACACTATATATTGTTGTAATGCATCCATAAAATACTTGAAGGAATTGTCAAGTACTGTCTGCATAGGTGACATATCTATTTTATGAGTAGTACGTGCTAGTTTTACCACTATTTTGCAAAAATAGAAAATAATTTCATTCATTTATTAAATCAGAAATTTCCCGCAGCTATTGAAATTGCAAAAGTAATTGAAGCTCAGAATCTAAGAATTTACAAATGTAGATAATGATCTTCAAAACCTATTAGCTATCAAATGACCCATTTGAAGTGTATAATCGCAAAATACTACTACAATCTGAAACAGTTGTAGATCAGTGTCGGCATTCATTTGCTCAACCGGAAATTTACGACTGCCAGTGACCTAAAATTATGCAATATTTTGCTCGGTCTGATGTCACATAGCAGTGTGCATCCATGCTCATGGTGCGATATCAAAAAAGATCGACTCGATTGCAAAGGAAATCAGAGAACTCTCGGTACTTTGAGGAAACTGTTTTGGAATTACTATGACGATGGCGCAGTGAAAGAAAAGGCAAATTCTGCAAAACAAGAAGATAAATGTCAATTACCTGAATAAAGAATGAAGTCAATCATGAGCAATGCAATCATTAATTCAAGAAGAGGCCTACTACTTCATTTCGAACTACCACTTCAATTCAAATAAAAATACAATGAATTTATATCTGAACACATCTACTAAACAATGCATACCGCTGCACATCATCAGAAAGAATGCGAAAAGTTCGGCATCACAAACATCTCAGTTTTAAGGCAGAACTGAACCTACTACGAATTCGATATGAACTGCTGATTGCATGAAATAACGGGATCTGACTGTTGTCAACCTCAAAATGGTTGATGAACTGCTGATACTCAGAGCCTTTCTTCCACGTGGTGACAAGAATTCATGTGCGATTTAATAAACGGGGTGGGGGAATCACATAAGCCTGTAACTGTTCTAGTCATCAACACATGCCACTTCACTAGTTGACCGGTGTCAGTTAATGTACAGTCATTTGTCTGACCATTTGCTAGCCAAGGGTCACGAAAGTGTCATCAAAGTGACAGCAAAGTGTCAGTTAAGTGACAGTTGAATTATCTGGCGTGATATTCTGTATTTTGACTACTTTTACAAATATTTTTAGCAGCATGATGGTCGCGATGGATCTAGAAAGGAATTATACATACTAATTAATAGAATTTCTCTTATTTCTAGTTCTTGCAGTCTCTCATTTTCATGCATTCGATTGATTTCAATACCGAAAAGTTTAGCTGTAATGTATATTTTTAAATGGAATTTACATTCTGTAAAATGCAGAGTTTTAAGAAACGAATAATATAAAGGTCGGCCCTTCATACATTTTTATACATGAGTACTTATTTTTATAGAATCTGTGAGACTAAACCCTTGCAGCATTGAGACGACGACTTATCACGATTGAAGACGGTTCAGCTCGTCACAAAAAGCACATCTCAGCTGGCGCAAAATGTCCGTGAGCGAGTCGTCTCAAGGCATGACTTCTGAAGACGAATAATGGCGAGTTTATGTGACCAGTTTTCTGACGAGAAATGTATATGCTATTATCGATGCATCCAAGCATAGCGCCCTTCCAAATTCTCTGAAGACAGTCCTAGAGCCGGGAGAATGATGAACTTGAACCATCTGACGCACTCAGATGCACCAAGCTACAGGCTTTTTTATCACTTAGTTATTTAAGACAAGCGCGCAATGTCCAAATATGTTAGTGATGATAATGTTGATCAAATTTTAATGCTCCAAAAATTACACATTACAATTTATAACTGATACATGAATATAATACACATTATCTGAATATATACATTATCACAATACATTAGAATTATATATATGCAATATTTACACTTTAAACCAGAAATGCGGAGTCGGAGTCCCAGAGTCCTATCCTTTTTGATGGAGTCGGAGTCCTGTCAAATGATAGGACTCCGGACTCCGGCCTATAACTAGACCAGAAATATAATGCAAACAAATTGTCTATCCTCGTGTATAGCTGTCACTGTCTTGATGTCAACTTTCTCTGTCAAATAAAAGTACAGAGACAGCAGTGCATGCAAAGCTTGTAATAGTTGAGGGAATGAACCGTGATAGTGAGAAAAGGGATTGCCTTTTCACTCGGCGATTTAGTAGAGAAGACAAGCCTTCCTAGCCTCGATCACACCTACGCACCAAAGGTCACATCAGAGACAGACTTGAAATACTAGTTTGTTTGAGAACACATACCACTTACCCGAACGTTAATCGTGTGTGATTTCTCCTCAAAAGCGCGTATTAAAATCGAAAGTCTACTCATATTTTTTGGAGAAGGATGGGGGATTTTCCGGCATGTAGAGACTGGAGAAAACCGTGTGAAGCACACATCAACAAGATGGGAGGAGCCGAGTCGCATGCATCCAACTTAAAGCGACATTTGATAAACTTTCATCGAAAATGATCGATAATTGATACAGCAATGATCACTAAAGATAGGCTCAGGTAAACCTATGATGATATTTGATGTAGGTTACCGGTTTTTTTCAAAAAAACTAGGCTATATATACTTGCCTCTATATATATATCCCTGCTTTAAGCACTAGTCTATTCGGGAAGATTTCCAAGAATGTATTTCAACCGACCATAGAGAGGTAATGAATGAGAAGATAGACGATTTTAAATTCCAGCTATTCTGAAATTTTACATAAGCACCTGCTACATATACAGCAAAACCGCTCTTACCTTGGAAGCCTCCTGCTCCACCAAAACAAGTTTTCAATACTGGGGTTGAGAGAACTGCACAGACATGGTGAGAAATGTAGACTTTCTTCCACGTGCTCTTGTAAGATCAGAAATCGGCAACAAGGATTACAAATTGACAACTTTCGCAAACCATGAACCGGTGTGGATTTACGATAGGAGTGCAGTTTCGAAGTGCGTGTTTTCCGCCATTCTATAATCTTTTTCTAAAACATCTGCATTTATGCTGTAATTCGGAATCATATGGTCATCCAAAAGAATCGCATACCGATACATGGAAAATTTGATGGAATTTAGCAGTAAAATCGAGTTCAATTTCATGCAATAATTTCAGGATGTATAGGCTAATGATAAACAATTAATATTCATAATTTTTTTCAAAAAAATGTGATTTTAGCCAACCCTGAATAAAAATGGACTTACACATGGCCAACTTACCACATTCTCTCTCTCATCCATACCTGCATTCAGTCGTGTCAAGCAGTTCTCATTAGTTCTCATTCTCTTCAGTATTTTGTGCTCTTGCACACCTCGACATAATCAGATCGATGACCGGTTACTTTTTTTGGCTAACTGTCTGTCACCCATTGCTTCAATTATTCGGGCAGCACTCAATCCGACGCCCACTAGGGTTGGTGAAATTCCCGTCTTCTCGTGATTATCATCGTGAGTGTGTTATGACCCAGGGGAAAGTTGTTACACCATTTATTGGAAGAGAAATTAAGACATCTGTCCACATTAGTCAATCTGACCTTGTTCAAATTCTTTATCATATAGACAGCCAATAATTCCTTAACACGATTAGAGGATGACATTAGAAATTTGTAATTCAGAAATATCTCGGTATTTCTGTTTAAAATGTCTAAGGCATCCTTTAATCTTTACACAACTTTCAATTTAGATCCATAGGCCAACGACATTTATCACAACAATAACGGCAAATCCAGTTAGCAACTGCAGATGATTATAAAGGAAATCGGAAAACAATAGTAGGAATTTTCAGTGAAAAAGCGGCAATATTAGTAGCCATCATCCATTCAAATTGCCGCTATTAAACTGAAATTTTCCACTACTAACCTGAAATTACAGCTATAAATTAAATGAAACGTTGTTGAGCTGACTTACTCGGTAAGAGTCTTGGCCAATGAAACCTGCACATCACAACTGTAAGATAGACAATTGAAGGCGTTGTGTTACGACCGCTATGACGAGTTTATGCAGGGAAAGCTACCTCCTAACTCGTTGATCATGTTGCTAAACATGTTGAGGTTGTAAAGTCAGCCAATTTTTTGCAGTTTCTCAACAAAATCATTTATCTCGTCGTAGGAAAGAATAATCACATCGTCATCAGGAAGCCATGAGAGAAGCGAAGTGCGCTTGTCTTCTTCACCAGTCCGATGGGATACTTTGGTTGAAAACACATCTATCATTCTGAAAAACTGTTGTAGTACGCAATGGGAGGCAAATGTAAATTTTGTTAAGTCATCACGTATGAGCTCAAAAAGATGCGAAAAACTCTAAAAGAATTAAAGAAAAATTCTATAAAAAAGTTAAGATAACACATAACAGTACAACTAGTGAAGCAAGCTCACTCTTTGACGAAGTGTCTTCTTGGGAATTCATTCTCTCGATGATCGTGTGGTTTGAATTGTTGAATGCCATGAATAAATCGAACAAATGCTCGAAGAAAGACTAAAAACTACCGCACTGTCATGCCAGTAGAATATGAAATATGTAATGAACTTGATCTAGAAACCCTGATGAATGATTTTGCCGCAATAAAAGCTCAGAAAATTCATTTGTGAAAAAATTGAAATATATTTTTATTGTAAATTTGCAACCTATTTTGAGTAAATTTTTCCATTTTTACAGATGTATCATAATATGTATGGTCTAGGCTACAGCAATTCCAATAATTCCAAAATAGCATTGCAAAGATTATCATCAAATTAAGACATGATTTCACCGATGCACGGTTTCGAAATATGGTATGAGGCTCCTAATGGCGAGTTATGATTAGCCAATAGCTATCATATCGATGATCAGCATATCGAATGTCGCTAAGTTTTGAATCATAGATCGACACAATCCTTGACAATACCTGAGAATCCTGGAGCACGCGCTCCAAATAGATGATGAAGCGGAGAGGCGAAAATGGGTCCCCTTGCTGAACGCCTTTCTCTTGGTTGAACCAGTGGCTGCAGTGCGCATTGCTGAAGCCACTTTGATATGCACTTTGGATCACTCTATTGAGTTTTACCGGCACTCCTTAAGACTTGAGGATCTTCATATGATATCCTGTCTGACGCTGTCAAACGACTTTCTAAAATCAATGAAGCAGTGCCAAATCTCTCTCTCTCCTCTCAATGTCAGAACCCTCCCCTCAATGTCAGAGGGCCCCTTCCGAATCTCAGATGGCCGCTTCCTCTCAATGTCAGAGGGGCCCTTCTCTATCTCAGAGGGTACTTTTTCTATCTAAGATGAGCGCCTCCTCTTAATCACAGAGGGCCTCTTCTCTATTTGAAAGAGGCCCTTCTGTATCTCAGAGGTGTCTTCCCTCATCTCAGAACCGCCCTCTTCTCATTTCAAGAGAGGCCTTTTTGCATATCAGAGAAGCCCATTCTATCTCAGAGGGATCTTCTCCATCTCGCAAAGGGAAGCTCTCAATCTCAGAGTTGATCTTCCTTGTCTCAGAGGGTCCCTCCTTGATCTAAAAATGGCCCTTATCAATCTAAGAGGGCTCATCTCTGAGATATGACCTTCTGCTTCTCTGAGTGGCTGGTCTCTGTCTCAGAGGGGTCCTTTTCCATCTGAGAGGAGCCCTTCTGTTTCTCAGAGTGTCTGGTCTCTGTCTCAGAATGGCCCTTGTCCATCTGTGATGAGCCCCTCTGTTTCTCAGAGCGACTGGTCTCTTTCTCAGAAGGACCTGTGTCTATCTGAGTGGAGCCCATCTGTTTCTCCGAGTGGCTGGTCTCTGTCTCAGAGGGGTCCTTTTCCATCTGAGAGGAGCCATTTGTTTCTCAGAGTGTCTGGTCTCTGTCTCAGAATGGCCCTTGTCCATCTGTGATGAGCCCCTCTGTTTCTCAGAGTGACTGGTCTCTTTCTCAGAAGGGTCCTCTTCCATCTGAGAGGAGCCCCTCTGTTTCTCACAGCGGTTGGTCTCTGTCTCAGAGGAGCCCCTGTCTATCTTAGAGGAGACCTTCTGTTTCTCAGAGTGTCTGTTCTCTGTCTCAGAGGGGTCCTTGTCCATCTGTGATGAGCCCATCTGTATCTCAGAGCGGTTGGTCTCTTTCTCAGAAGGACCTGTGTCTATCTGAGAGGAGCCCATCTGTTTCTCAGAGCGGCTGGTCTCTGTCTCAGAGGGGTCCCTATCCATCTGAGAGGAGCCTATATGTTTCTGACAGCGGTTGGTCTCTGTCTCAGAGGAGGCCTTGTCTATCTTAGAGGAGCCCTTCTGTTTCTCAGAGTGTCTCCTCTGTCTCTGAGGGATCCTTATCCATCAGTGAGAAGACCCTCTGTTTCTCCGAGTGGCTGGTATCTGTCTCAGAAGGGCTCTTTTCTATCTGAGTGTAGCCCCTCTGTTTCTCACAGCCGTTGGTTTCTGTCTCAGAGGGGTCCTTTTCCATCTGAGAGGACTTTTGTCTATCTGAGAGGAGCCCTTCTGTTTTTTTAGAGTGTCTGGTCTCCGTCTCAGAGGGGCCTTGTCTATCTCGGAGGAGCTCTACTCTATCACATGTTAACAATTCCATATGTCAGATGAACCCATTTCTATCTCAATGTTGTCCTTCTCCATCCCTAAAGCGCCCTCTTCTCATTCTGAGAGGCCCTTCTACACATCAGACGGGCCTTTTGTGTCTTAGACGTCTATTCCCGATCTCATAGAACCCTTCTTTATCTCCGAGGGTCCTTCCTCTGCCTGAGAGGGGCCTTCTCCATCCCTGAAGCTAACTATATAACAATAGCAGTAATAGCAAAATCCCTTAAACCTCTTTCAAGTTTAGAATCCTGACATCCAAATGCTTCCTGATTTCATTACCTGTCGTTTGAAGTGACATGTCCGGGAAGTCTTGCCAAGGTTGATGTAGTGGACAAAGCTAGGATGCAAGAGTTCAAGATTTGCTTGAAACAAATAGGGTTTGAAGCATTTTCCAATTTGATGTAATATTTTTGTAATTTGATGCTAATAGACAAGGCAAATATGTTGTCTTTTATATCGACATCTGCAACATTATCAACTGATCTAATAAAAAATTGACTTCATTGCGCTTTCCCATTCATTAATAACTTTTCAAAAGATGCGCCGAATTATCTGTTTATGATTCAATATCTGGATTTTCACGTTCGCTGATGGACTTAGAAAAAGCCAGACTATTTATTGTCAGAATAATTTCCTTTGTCTTATTATCTGTCAATTACTGGTTCTACAACTGACGGAAATATTATTTTTTTGCGAAATAGTATAACTACAGACAAGTCAGAGAGGAATTCTACAGAGTATGCTGTGTAATGTTAATCGATTACATTCAATGACAACTGTTGAAGACTTACTTGAATTTACACCAATTAATTGCTATTACCTGATGCCATGATGAAACTGCTCCAGTTCACTCAATCCTTCAATTTCATACACTCGGCGTGAATTCAATTTCCAGTTATAGGAATCATTGGACTAGAAGACAGCTAAGTCGGGCAGTTAGGAAATGATGAAGGGACAGCATCAGTTTTTAGACATCGAGGAAGACGTTTCTCTATATTCATTGACTTTCGTTAATCGGAGCTAATTGTCTGAATATCATTCGGTGAAAAATGAAGCGAATACCTATATGAAGGAGTGCTTTATCACCGTAACATAGGGCGGTATCCAATTAGTCCACTTCTGCAACAATCATGCGTTATGCAGCAACGGAAATCGATGAAAGTATTTGTAGCTGATGCGTTGCTCTATCCACTCTGATCACTTTTGCATCCGGGCACAACTTTTGTAAACCAATTTTCGAGATGAATGTTCGAAACAAAACACAGTATTGCTCAAATTCACTCCATCGACGTACGGCGATCTAAGATTAAGCAATGATTCGAAGTAAACGGCCTGCTGCTATTCTCAGAGTTGGAAAAGTCGGAATTGAAATTAATTCCAATCCGGATTTAATTCCATTTTTCGTCGGAATTGGAATTGACGATATTTTTTAATCTACTGGAATTGGAATTGGAATTGACCTTGATAAACCTCAATTCCACTTATTCGATAGACCTGTGATAAATCTATTTGTACAAAAAATTAAATCGCAGTACTCGGCCGTTGTGTTAACTGCACGCAGAGATAAGAGAGAGATAGATCGAGAAGAGGTAGCTTTATTCTATAGTCGAATAAAAAAGGTGTTTTTTGTGACTTCGACGGCCTACAACCCCGGACAATGTTATTTCAGCTATACAAGCAAACAATGAAAAGACAATCATCTTTGTTCAATCTGTTATTTAGTTATTTATAAAGTAAGATAATTAATCAAAATAGAGCAATTGTTGAATTTAGTTCTTGATAGGATAAGCACAAAACTTGGAGATTAACTTAATTGTTGTACACACGAAAAATAATTGGTTTGGAAAGAGGAAAATCAACGCTGCAGTAAAGGGCAGCAATCCTGTCGGTTCAAATCATAATATAGACAGTGTCAACAAATTATTCTAATAATTAATGATTCAATTACATAAACTATTATTCAACTTCCAATCAAAGCAATAAACAATATTAATTTGTAAGACTTTAGTTATATAGATACGATACGCAGCGATAAAAGAAAAACTTTACACTTACAGTTCACCTCTTAATGTTGAATTCACTTTCATTCGATCGGACTCACTTATACCAAAATAATATCATAAATATCAGTGTCACTTATACCGTCAATCTTCAATTGCGCTCTCTGATGTGTTGCAGTATGCGCTGCTGTGTTGCTGTTGTTGTTACTTCTGTAGTTAAATTACACCGCGAGAGACCGAAGTTCTTCTAACAGCTACTGAAGATGTCGCATGTGTTGTTGTTGTGTCAATTTCTCATCGTTTCTAATTTATACAAATTTTTGAGACGACGATAAAACCACTTTCTTTTGAAAATTGAAAGAGCTTCCTTTAATCTCTGCTCGTTAGCTTTCGACCCGACCACATTTCGTTCTTATCACGGAATTTTTGATTTCCTTTTTTAACATGGACCATTAATCAGATTTCATGACATCATTTTTATCGGCCTTTTTTTCTTTCATCAAAAATCACGTTATTCGTACACTGAATTTCTTTCTTCTGTCAGTTTATTGATAAATTTATTCGCATCTCAGCTCTCTCTCAGCGTTTGATTCTTTGCTGACCGTTAACTTTCTTTTATTTTTTTCACGAGATATTGAATATCTCGTTTACGAAACAAAAATGTCGTAGGCTGACCGGTTACTTATGTAAACAAGAAATATGATCTGTGAACATGAAAACACACATAGGAACGACGCAGGGAACAGCACACAGGAACAACGAGGATAGGATAAGGGCACATATGGGTTAGATTGAAACGAAAAAACGTTAGATACATTAACATACGACACTATACGCGACATGCAATTATCGGAATTGAATCTTATTATGGAATTGGAATTGGATTTGGAATTGAAATTTCTGTTCCGGAATTGGAATTGGAATTAAAAAATTTCAGTGGAATTTTTCCAGCTCTGGCTATTCTACTGACAAGTGAGTCAGCCAATCAATTCCTATAGTATGAATGGCCATCAGATGGCACGCTTACAGTAGAATCGTAGCAAGTGAAGTGTCCTTCCACTAAGCACTAGTTGTGCATGGGCAAGCTAGCCAACTTGATGCTACCTAACGGATCGATCGATTGGATGACGTTTGCCTGAGCTATTCATAACGCAAACTCGGTATATCATCGACGAGGGATCGAAATCAGGACAGTAACAGAACAATGGCAGCGCATCCACACAATGGTGTGTGATGTATGACACCTCTCGTGAACGGTGGAGCAGTGAAGCGCGCTATCGAAGAAATCAAATCGACGTAGATAAGGCATCACTTTGAAGACAATTCGTTAAAAAATGGGAGCTGCATATCCCGGTACTCTAGATATCCCTGGGCTATTTGTAAATATTTTTGCGGGAGTAACCTGTTCTCAGTGTATCAGCTATATTACGCACCATTGCGTGTTTTAATAACCAAACAGCAACGAAAACACAGCACCACCGCAAGTAAATTTACGTGCAGATAATTCCCTAAATGTGATTACCTATTTCATGTAATTTATCATAGAAAAATGCTTGACTTGCCCTCCATTTATTTCTGCTCTGTAAACAGTGGGCGCATCAACGTCTCAGAAAAAGCCGTTAAGGCTAATCACACTGCGAATTGCTGAGATGCTCTCCAGTTTACTATTTGAAGTTCTTCGAGCAGATCGGACCTATAGCACCATTGCAAGTTAAACATAAGAGGTGGCAGAACTTTTGAACATGTCCCGTCATCTCAACATCTTTATGCCACAAATAGGACTATGTGCATGGTCAGTTTTCTGTTTCCACCGCAAAACCGGTGAAGAACAGGAATACACAGCAACATGGCCTGAAGACGAATTTATTTGCAATGAAGACATGTAAGCTTTAACAATCGCATCTACATCATATTTCACGTCAAATAGCCACCATCATCAACCACTGAAGAACAGTAACTTTGATGGACGGGTCGCCTTGTGAAAAGATAAGCATAATTGCTGCATTATTCACCAAAATCATTGCTGGAGTAACACGTTGATCATCTCATGAAAAGGGCCTCCACCACCCTATGGACTGTCAAATTATCTTGTGAAAGACTGGTCAAATCAAAAAGAAACAACTCATCATATGACTGTTGTCTAGTTGTCTGTTGTGACATCAGACACTGCTTGCACGTAAAAGCCGAGATAAATAAGCTTTCTTCTATCTCTAAACGTCACAAAAATGTTCACTGCCATGTGTGGGCAATTCCATAGTGAGGACTGCTTCAATGCAGTTCTCGATGCTCGATAATTCAGAAAATTGAAATACTGATTATCGTTGCTTCTACTTCTATGCGCTTCTTAACATAAAGTTTTACCAAACTTTTATTCTTCATAAGTGGCATGCAATTTTATAGTGCTCGCACTAAAATAACGTCTTTTATAGTGTTGCTCATCAAAATTTAGCAGGTAGAGTCCTTTGTGTAGTTTGAATAGTCAATCTAGCATGCATGTCATGTCCATTTTTTGAAAAAATTATTTACATGTTAAACTTAGTTACATTCGGAAAAACAATCACAAAATCGGAAATATTCAAATCTTCATATTTTGGCGAGAAATTTGCAACACATATCAACAAATGTTTCATATATTCTGGCAGCACAAGGCATTGTCTATCAACACAATTCATATTGTGGAAGTGCATTCGTGTAATAGAAGTTTCAGAAATTTTGGAGTACATTTCCCTGTTTGATCAGCTGTCAAAATCAAACACATTATTCTGACTTAAGGAACGTGGCCATTGATGCATAACAGAACTTAAACACGCTCACGAAGAGACCATTGTAGCATATATATCCCCTTATCAGCCTTGATCATTCAAGAACTCTAAATAATCACTTACTATTCTTAGGTAGAGGAGCTCTGCCAATATTGCACAGGTCAATCATAGTTTACTGCTTACCATCGACGATTCACCGTGTTTTTTAACATGCATCATAATAAAAATATTTGCTACTTGTGGCGAAAATACATACGCTGCACTGTTACATGATTCAGATGTCGACTAAAATGAAAGAGGTACTGAGTTTAAATCTGCGGAGAAATTGTTTCAATACAAACAATTGATGTAGAATTATAAACTATACGCTCTCACTGCTCACGTAACGCAACAGCAGTCCTAAAACAGATTGTAGACGCTTTAATTTAATTCTGTTGATTATATTATAGACCACACTGAGTTCCTACAAGCTATTTCTCTAGTTATTTCATTTGGTACATTTTGGTACATTTTCGTATATATTTCCGACAAATGTACGAAAGCAAATATTTAACTACGAAAGCGGATACAATATCGCTTTGGTATATAGGTTTCGTAGCGTACGATTTACAGTGTACGTTGATGCACGTACAGTCGAACCTCGCTATAACGAACCTCATGGGGTCCATGCCTAAGGTTCGTTATAGCGAGGAGTTCGTTATATCGAATAAAGTCTGAAAAGCTTCCAAGCTGATATCCTGAGTTACTTTACAGATGCATTATAGTAATGGAAGTATAAACATGTATATACAAATACATGTACCGGTACATGTTAATTAACATCTTAGATACGGGTACGTAAAGAATTAATGCATAAAATTAATGAAAAAATACAGGCATTAGTATCATATGATAGTATTCATTTTGAACAAATACAGCATAAATGTACATGTACATCACTGTTTATTGAAAAAGTCACTAATTTTCGTTTGTCGATTTTTCTTCAAACTGGCCCCTCGAGCTAAATTCAGTAATTGCTTTATCTGTATGATTTTCAAGGACTCGATTTCTTGAGTTTCAAGCTATAAAACTGCAGTTTCCATCGCTCAAGCAGCTTCACTTGCAGTTGGTGGAGGATTGTTGACGCCGTTGTCATTTTCATCTTCGTCTTCTGTATCTGGCGCGTTATCGGTTGACACAGCTTTCTTTTGAAGAACTTCATCGACGATTTCTGCTTCTGTCAGGGTGGCAGCTATCTCTGTCTCGTCATCAATGTGAAGCCAGGTATCAATGAAGGTTTTCAACGTCATCGAGTAAGCTCAGGCTGTTTATATTCGACATCAATTCACTGAGTACAGTGTCATCTTCATCATAAGCGTCATGGTGTAGACTGCTACGATCAGTGTCGTTGGGAAGGGCATTACCCAGCGTCTTCTTCCATATCTGCTCGATGCTACTCGTTAGAATACTGCTCCAGGCGTCTGCGCTAAGGTACATCATGTCTTTGAGCGAAAACATTTTCAGAAATTCGAGAAAGTTGGTTTCCTTTGTTAGAACGATGTCTCTCAAGAGCTTCTTTCGATATTGCTTCTTGAAGGCTGCAATGATTCCACCATCCATTGGTTGGATTACTGACGTTGTGTTTTTGGGTAAGTAGGCCACACGCACTTTTCCATCATTCGAAACAAGTTCTGTCGCAGGCGGATGAGCTGGACAGTTGTCGAGCAGTAACAGGGCTCGTCCATCATTGCCTAAACGTCGGTGCTGTTGAACTGCTGGAACGAAGTCGTTGAAGAACCAGTTCAGAAATATCTCTCGGGTCATCCACGCCTTTTTCGAATGGTTATAGAGAACAGGCAACGTTCGGAGATTGACGTGATGAAAGCAACGAGGTTGTCGTGACTTCCCAATGCAAAGAGGTTTCAATTTGTGGGTTCCAGTTGCATTCGTGCAGACAAGAAAAGTAACTCTACCCTTCCGCGTCTTAAAACCCTTGGATCCAGAATCCTCAGTTTTTTGTGCGAGT
Source organism: Prostheceraeus crozeri (assembly GCA_907163375.1). Lineage (NCBI taxonomy): Eukaryota > Metazoa > Platyhelminthes > Polycladida > Euryleptidae > Prostheceraeus > Prostheceraeus crozeri. Next base: position 32,327 of record CAJQUW010000272.1, read on the forward strand.
GTTCTACCTGGCATACATTTCCAATATAGCGCAGTTTCATCTGCATTGTATATTTGATCTCGAGACTATTCTTTGTTCTTGAGAAGACTATTCAGTTCGGGCAGATAAACATCAAGAGCCTCAATCGCATGAACGGGATTCTCCAACTACTTTTAGGCCTCGAACACCGTGACGTTTCTGCCATCTCCACAACCAACCAGTAGACGCTTTGAATTCGGAATTAATATCAAGTAGTCTCGCTAAAAATTCTGCCTTTTCACATAAGAGTGGATAAGTTTCTTTCTTATCATGCCTTCATCAGTATCGACGCGATGGATGAACTCTCTTAGATTATCTTCAGATTTCTTAAACGTGGCTATTGTACTCTTAGACAGTTTGTATTCTCGACAGATATCTGCCTGCTTGGCTCCATTCTTCAATCGGTCGATGATGGATAACTTAGTCTCAACGGATATTGCTTTTTGTTTCGGCATGACCTCCACAGTGTGTAATCAAGATCAGAAGATTTCTTGTCTAAAATATGTTTTGTCTTCATTATAATGTACTAATCTATTTTTAGCTTTCTGGGAAGTCCTTGAGCATCTATCTCCTTATTGGAGAGAAGTAACACACTGACAACCATTGGAAATGCGTCGTCTATACTTACAGTAATAATCGTGACAATGCAAGAAGCAAAAAAATTATGTGGCAACTCGAGTCCATTATTGTAATATAATTGCTACTTTGTTGTGCAAACGTTCTCAAGAATAAAAGCTTACAAAAGAATAAGCGCATGTAAAAAGTACATCATTTTCTTGGGATCCATACCATGGGTTCGTTATAGCCGAATGTTCGTTATAGAAGTGTTCGTTATAGCGAGGTTCGACTGTACTATTTTTTTTAATCGGTTTGCACTTCTAGCAAAGTGATGCGCTTAAACAATCTAATTCTGTGGTTGGACATATCGAAGAAAATGACAATAAATGAATTGTGCTTTTAGTCTGATTGTGAACCGTTACAGTTAACCGATCGTATAAATGAAGAGAGATAGTGTGTGTGCCCGAGAAAAAAGTTCCACTTAACTTAGAAAGTCAGCCAAATATTCTTTACAGAGTACTTAACAAGTACTTATTAGGTTTTTGGAGTCCTACTAGGTTAATTCGGTTTATAGCTAAGAGCCTTTCAAGTTTTCAGACAACTTTTTAGGATTAGTAAGCACTCAACAGTTACTTAGTAGGTTTTCTGCATCTAGCTAAGTTAATTAGGTTTACATGTATACGTAGAAACCTACGAAGTTTTCAGACAACTTATTAGGAATACGTGGCTAACCTGTTAAGCTACATTTGATTTTTTCTGGAACTTCAAAAGACAGCAAGGTTTATGCACGGATCATGCTAGAATTATGGAGACTGCTCGACTCAGAGTCTAAAAGAGACAAAAACAATCGTATGACGAACATAAGCTCATTGTTGTAGACCATATAACAGCTGCATGCATAGAATACTGGACATATGAAGTACAACTCACGGTTTTACTACATTAGTTCCACATATTGGGTTGTGCATGGAGCGAATGTCAAATATAAAAGCGCAACCGAACTGACTCTCATCAACTATCATCCACTGAAATCCTATTTATCATCGTGTCGATCAATCAGAGCTTATATCAGAGAGTATAATTGAAAAGGATTTGAGTTTATCTAGAATACTCCAAATTCAATTTGTCAACTTCCGAAATTGCAACTTGATCACATGCTTCCGGTGCTTCTATCTCACCTAATATTTTCATTTCAGTTAAGCACTGATTGGTCGATCGAGCAGGCTAATTCTTTCAACAATCCATATGAGCCACAGATTAAAAAAATATTGCAAATATCTCAGAGTAGGGATATAAAGGAACCTCATACTTGACTTAATAAGCTTAGGCGTTAACGTTTCTTGTATTGATAGGCGTAGGCCTATAGTTTATGAATGACGTGGAATCCTTACCACAACAGCTGATTCCTATACATATAAAACGATTTTATTTAACTTGATTTGCAAGCTAGATGTACACCAGAAAATTACAATCAAATTTGATTTCCAAGTTTCTGATTTTCTTTGGTATGAAGATCTTCACTTTATTCGTCAATTCATCGGAGTCGATATATCCCTGCTCTATGTAGTCATGAAATTCTTTCGCTCATGTTCAAAATTATTCTGAATTTTTACAGCGAAATATTTGCTGCCATCTTTATAGACAATTGCATGGTGAGCAAAAAGTTCTGGTGGATAGCAGCTTATACCACCGTTTTTCAAAGCATGGTAGACCGGCAATGTGTCCAAACATTCTAACATATCATTTGAAAAAGATGCAGAATGTTCACAGCTGAGAAAAGAAACATGCAGTAGATTTCGACAAATACAATAAACGGTACCTCCATCACAAAAGATATACTTTATCTTTACAAATGAATTCATACTTGCGAGAAATGCGTAATAAGAAGCACTTTTAAGACCACGTCCGTAATGGTACGAATGAAAAGTCAAATTATGCACAGTGAAGCGATTCACGTAACCATCAACGCATCCTCTGATTTCTCCACGAACAAAGAAGCATATCTTCGGTCAATTCCTTCAATCGACCAACTGGGCGAGCTGAATGATCACTGGCTGTGAGAGAAGGCAACTGCTGACGTCGTATAAAGCGTGTCAACATTTGGTGTGCTTGGCCCCGGTTTCCAGTGACTGACAGCTTTAAAACGCGATTAAAATATTCGAAGGTAGTGGCTGACATAATGGACAGTGGGCCCATCTTTCTTACCTGCTCAACCAAGTGACAGAGCGCATGTGTAGACATAGTCCGTACACTTTCACCAAAAAGTTCAACAATGCCTTCCTGAAACTTGCGGATAAGGGCATCGCACTGAGTTAAATATGACAGAAGAACATGTTCGTCGGACAACACGTATATGGCAACAGCCAAAAAACAATAAACAGAGAAAATGCTGATAGATGACTGTCTCGTAGAAAGTATGTGAAATGCAATGGGACCAACGTAGAGTAAAAAATTCTTATGTTCTTGGGACTTCCACACTGAGAATTCAGTCAAGACATTTCTTGGCTTTCTCCTAAAATGATGTGGAACCTTGAAACGTTCAATAAGTGAAGACAAATTGACGGCATCGATAAGTTTTCTACCCAATACTGCAGATAAGAAGGATTTTGCCACACCGAGGTACACTAGATGCATGATGTCGAATGAAAGACGCGTAGGTATAGTGATGATTTTGGATAACTCAGTCCTTCCTTTCACTCCTTTGACAGGTAGTTGAGGAGTAGCTCGTCGGAGATGGGCTGCATACGTCGAGGGTGACCGAAAACCGTAACGTTACTGTCGTCATCAAAAGGAAACAGAATTTTCCGATACTCGTGACGGTACGATCCAGCGACTAAACATAAAGTACAACCATACCTGAAAATGAAAGACTTGTTACTGAAACGGTTGCAAATGACACATCAGTTGTCGCGATCTTTAAAATTTAATCATTCAGACGAATGAGTTTATGATCGTCTGTTATGTATACATCAAATCGTTATTTATTTACAGTATCAAATTGTAAGATATAAATGTACATTAATAAGCTGAAAGCCGAAATATCAACATGTGCATGTATGTACCCATTTAGACTTACTTCGAGTTGAATGCTTGCGCGTTACAAATACTTGACTTTGCAGGTATGTCAGCAGTAAGGGCAACAACGTGTAGTCTAATCGTTCGATTTTCATATACAAAAGGCTGACCAATTTGTTGAGAAATTCTAGGAAGATAAACTTCCCAGTTCGGTTTTCTATTTCTAAAGAACAAACCTGAAAAATAGAGCATAATATATTTATACGAAAAAAATTTCCATCTTGTCACAGCGGTGACTGTGAAATAAATGATAACTTAAGGTTAAGAAGATTTGGACTACCAACCGAATTTGCACAATAATACCGGCCAAACATATGTTTATGTATTGTCTAAATCACATCAATATTCAGTGATCTTGTAGTTTAGAGTGAAAATCTCGTTCAGTGATTGAAATAAAGCCATGCTTCGCATCGTCCCGTCAGCCAGTTTGTGTACCAGGTCTAACTTAACTTGACATGAGCTTCAAACGAAGTCTATACGACGACCCTCAATATATAAGGTCAATTAAATTTATTGGACAGCAATTATGTAAATATTGCATAATATTTAAAAATATACTACTTGACACTATGTGAGGGAGAATCGATAATACTTTCATACCCTAAATTACTGAAAGTTCTAAGAAGACTGGGTCTTCTGGGGATAATATGTTGCTATTGCTTGTGCATTTCTTAAATAATCCATCAACATAGAGAAGTTAGTGTCAAAAGCGGTGATACAAAAACTCAAGAAGTGAGAGAACCAGAGACTCATGAGAACGCAATATGCTGAGCATGGAACAGCACACAATATCAATTGAGTGATGTCTTACCTGCTAAAACTAAATTTTCAGCCCTTCTTTTCTCTGACTTCGATAAATTGGTCAATGAAAATGCGATAGGCCAAACTTGTAGACGTCGTGAAAGGATAGGCGACATGCCATCAGTGTGCATCAATAAATATATCGTATCATTTTGGACTTCAGGGAAACCATAACCATTGTTTATGTCACAAATGATTGTTGAATCGTGACCACATACTTGTAAAGTGTGCGAAGATGGGAATCGTTTCATCGTTTAGTGGCGATCTGTTTTGCTATTGACATGATGAAAATATTCCTATTATCTACTACAATTAGCTCATCATAGGCCATCTCGTTATCCTTCATCTGATAATTACTTGGACATCTGTTGGGAGCTGGAAGAATATCGGCAATGAAATCCAAAATGACAGATCTTGCTGCATCTGAAAGACGAATTTTTGACGATATAGTGTTAAATCGGTCTTTGAACTGAGACACTGTCAAGTTGCAACCATCCCAAAGTGATTCGTCCTCTTCGTCTGATGCAGAAGATGAATCATCACTGAATGTCAACTGTAAATCGTCTTCTTCAAATGGGACAGGTGACGAAGTCCGTAATGGATGAAAATTTGTTGACACGGAAACATTGCTCTCGCTTGTACCTGGCACTTGATTTTGAAAAGCATGTGAAGTAATGATGCTGTGAGGATGCTCCTAAAAATTGAAAGGAAATTTCGTGTGACCAAGAATTTTCGCACTCAGTTTGTTAATCAAGAAATGAAACCCTATAAAATTACAGATGGTTAGCTTATGCCACTGAAATCATTGATCACTTGGTAACAAAAAAATAGTATTACGTTTCAGAATAAGGTTAAAACAATATTTTTTATTGAATACCGATTAATTAATTTAGACATAAATTCGCTATGATAGAGTAAAATTATAAAGCGGTCATTCTTGCACTTCATTTCCTCTGATGAAGGCGTTCCGTTAAATATAGGCATGTGCCTCCATTTCGTGTGTTTACTAATTCTGCATCTATAAATGCAAGTTCATTTTGAAAAATATCTTTTATATATGTTAGATAGGAGCCCGAAGCGCTTTGACTGCCATGCTTCCAACCACTCAGGCAAGTCAGCATGGATTGATGTCTCGAATTCCTTGACTGACAAATGCGATGACATTATTTGTAGACGTATCCCGCTTGTATTTTTAACTGCTATTAATTTAAACTTGTGTAAAAGCTATAGCAACATGGCCTCAAGTTACTGTAAAAAAATTGTACATGCACCGGAATGCACTGCGACAAGGCTTTGCCTTCAGGAATAGCTACAACATAAATTTTTGCTAAAAAGGTTGCATTTTCAAATTCCTAAATAATCTAAGTTATTGCCTAATATTATGCAATTGTCAACACATGGATGATGGCATGGCTTATATAAAGGGAACATCACATAAAGTCACGCTGTCACATGTAAAAAAAGGCCCGTACAACGAAATACTTCTTGATCTACAAAAAAACGAAAAATAAACGAATACCATTCGATAAAAGCGAAAAGTGGGGCATATTTTGAAAAGAGAATATCTGGGTGGTCTGTTTACATCAATCATCTTTGCATTTTAGTCTTTGTCAATTCATATTTCGATTTTTTGAGTTATACCTCTGATGCTCTGTGATATAACACCAGATGTTATTGTTGTAGGTCGATTTACTTGATCTTTCTATAGGTTCACCGCTCAACCCCCTTTGAAAATCCTGCCTACGTCCCTGCATGTACTGAACATAACCTGAAATATATTTTTATATCCAGAGACACCAGGTAACTTCATCCAACCAATCTGAAACACAAACCTATGATATTTCCCATCGAACTGATTATGGAGCAAGAAATATTTACATACCTCATCATAACTCGTAGATGAATTATTGGATGTCGTGGGCTGTTTCGAAGTTACCACGTTGTAGTACGAGGTTTTCCTTCGGGCTCGGCCTTGCCTTCTAATATACTTTTTTCGATCCTTAAATTAAAAAAACGCATTATCTTACTCATGTGGTAGCTTTCGTTTGGAAATACCGTAGCAATGCAAGGGATATATATCAACTTAACACAAAGTAAAAGGTTAAATGGCCTTCTAACGCACAAGAATTTTAGAATAATTTCTGATTACAATTTCGTTCTATTGAAATAGACTTGACAAATTACGTTTCACTTATCCAAAATAACTTAGACTAGAATTGTCGACTACATGTTGCAGTGGACTACGGATAACTCGAGCTCGCGGGAACGAAAAATTTGTTTGAGTTATCCGTGATTCGTGTTAGTTAGCACACAATTAGTTAAACACAAGTAAAATTAGTTAGTACACAATTATGATTCGAAATACAATTAATCAATGCTAAAATTTACATATGCAGGTAGGTAATGATCTAATATAAACTTGCTTAATCTAATCAGTATAGGCTAAAATGTACAATACCTACATGCACTGCAATTCATGAAATTGATCAATATATCTACATGCATGCCTAGGCTTACAATATCAAACTTATCATTTTAATCTACAATTATATAGTCTGAATTACAATTGGTTGCATATACAAGATTACCCATATATTTCTAACCAGATGAATACAGTATTTCCCATTTTTTGAAGTGAAATCATTCTCAGACACCAAGTTAGAACTTAAAAATCAGAAACCATTAAAACAATATTACTGCATTCTAATTTCTAGCTTAACAAAAATCACACAGGATGAAAAAAGTCAGTGATAAGGCAACGATTTTTCGAATCAATTTCATGCCTGAACCGATAGAAACACAATTTGATGTTTTACGTGCAGTACCGAAAGCTGTCAGTGTTTATTTAACGATGCAATCGGCATTAAGGTTGATTCAGGTTAAAAATTTTAGTTTGAGTTATCTGTGAAATCGTAAAAAACGTTCAACTAAAGCGTGAATTTTAATAGCTTTATCACTAAATTGAAGTGGGAAATTTGACTAAGTTCGAGTTATCCGTGAATTCGAGTTGACCGTGTTGTACAAGATTATTGTTAATCTTTCAACAAAGCGATGAAAATGGTTTGGTTATGATTAATAACTAGGTGAAATATGAAAATCGCAATTATTGACAATCACGTGATTGATTTACCCAGGTCTAAATACATGTTACATTTATTCACGTACAGGTAGGCGTAGCGTGTACATTGGTTATCTGTCGGCCACATGCATGAAGGCTAACAACAAATGTTGAGGTACATGGATAAATGAAAAGAGGTTATTGATTAACATATATTATGAAAACATGACGGCTAACCGTCTATCAAATTAGAGAGCATGTACAAGACTAAATAACGTTAAAAATCTACTATGAAAACAAATGCGCAAATCAGGTAGTAACAAATTACATGTATTTGGCCATTGGCTATGAATATAATTCTACATAATGTATAGTTTGCATATATATCCATTCATGCGAGGCCTTTCTCAGATTCTGGTCACACGTTACGCCGTTATCAGTATATCGCTGGCGCCGGCACTCGAGGATAGCCTTCTCGCTGTACGTCCAATCCAATGCAACTGTCTCCACAATTACACGCAAAATGGTAGACGAGGTAGGAAGCACAGGAGAGCGGCAGAGAATCCTTAACTGGACGACCTGGAGATGCCAGGGCAGTAGCTGTACAAACTCTTCGCTGAACTTCGTTGGTAAACTGGTCACCGAGTAATGGGACTAAGAGGTAAGCTGTCTCCTTTTCAGGACCAAACTCGACTTCTCCTGTTGGATAGATGATGCTGCTATACCTGTCGATGAAGAAAGGTGGATAACCATTACAACACGTTTCTTTCAAAAAAATCTGACTGAAGCTGGTCAAAAAATGAATTCTGATTTTTTGAAAGAAATCATGAGTTGTAATGGTTATCCACCTTTCTTCATCGACAGGTCCAAACAGGAGAAGTCGAGTTTGGTCCTGAAAAGGAGACAGCTTACCTCTTAGTCCCATTACTCGGTGACCAGTTTACCAACGAAGTTCAGCGAAGAGTTTGTACAGCTACTGCCCTGGCATCTCCAGGTCGTCCAGTTAAGGATCCTCTGCCGCTCTCCTGTGCATCCTACCTCGTCCACCATTTTGCGTGTAATTGTGGAGACAGTTGCATTGGATTGGACGTACAGCGAGACGGCTATCCTAGAGTGGCGGCGGCACCGACATGCGTGATGAGAGGATTCACAATTGATTACGTTTAGCGATATACCGATACCAGCGCAGTCATCTGACATGTATTCATTTGCCGAAGATACGATACTACGCAGCAGATGATTTCATTCCTCGATAATTTGGTAAGATCTCGGCATCTGCTGCTACTTCCATAACTAGAAGCTACGTATGTCAAAGCGATGAAGCCATATTTTTGCGTTAAAAAAGAGACAGCGATGACTCTCGCTCTCTGGGTGATAATTGATCATGTTTATAACTGTATATAAATTTGTGACATTCTTTCAATTGTTCTTCCGGCGTGACGTGTGACCAGAGTCTGAGAAAGGCCTCACGTGAATATTTCTACAAAACGTATGTTGCATCAATCGACTGGGTCAGATTGGTATCACATAGTTGAAAATGTGTTCTAACATGACCAATGAACGTGTACGTGAAAATCAACATGGGACAACAAAATGGTCAAACACACTCCAGTACAGTAAACTCAGCTAAATATGAAATCAATCGGCTTACACATTGTAAGATTAACATATGTAGGCCTATTTATGAAAGATACTGGTGTTCTAATTACACCGTCAAAATCATAAATGATAAATCAGCACGAGATGGTTTCAACAAAAGTTCACAGGCGTTCATACGAAAAGAATTTCCTCAATTCCTGTAGTCTTCTGTAAAGCAGAAATTAGTAATTTAGGAAGCAAATTGCAAAAATATAACTTAACGTGTATAACCCCACCTTATTTACAAATTTTGGCCGCTGGGATACATAAGATAATGCATGGTTCCCGGGATTAGACTTATAACACCAATGATGATAACTATGAGAATGGAAATGAAAATAGTGATGAGTTAAAAAAACTTTTAAAACGAGTTTATTGAAGAATTTATAAAAACAGTCCAACGGCAGCACTGATGAAATTTTCTTCATATTTTAAGTTCATTCCGAAGTAGTTAATGCTGTTATGTTCAAAGGTGGCTTATAAATAAGTGAGGTTATACACGAAATTTACATACATGGAAATAGGTTAGTTCATGCATGTAATCTCATCGATACACATGTTGGTGTTTGTACTTAAGTCTCTCATGCATCTCTATTTTTTTATTCGTCGAACCGCTTCCGCTTTCCTTTTTTGAGATCGTTTCCTAAACAATTGACAGACGAGATTCCGACAGTTAGTTCATCTTCATCAGGGAAGCGTTTCTGAAAAGCCTTATTGAACATTGTGGATCTTGTGAGACACAAACTTGGTCTCCCAGTTGATCTCTTGGGGAAGAGCATTCCATACTGGAGTTCTTCATCTGAGAACAATGCTCTCCCCAACTTTGCGGCGTACCGCGACGGCTCCAGATTGTTTCGTCCGAGTGTCACCAAGTCTATGCCATTGTGAAAGACAGGGGAAGGTTGTAAATTCCTAACGATTTCATGATCTTTTGACAAACTTTTCCTAATTTTACTCAACTCTTTCACCATGACAGTCTGGTTGTCGACTAGGGGTCGCATTACCGGTATTACCGAAACCGGTAATACCGGTAATTGTGATTTTTTTCATTACCGAATTACCGGTTTTTCAAATGAAATTACCGGTTTTCGAAGGTGTAATTCAAACCATTCATCCTACTTATTCATTGCAGCCAAAGGTGACATGGAAGGCGATTAAAGTACAATAATGCAGATCATCTGAGTTGTTCGATTAGAAGAGACACACTCACACACCACTGCGCGCTACACACAACCTCTACATAGACTATGGTGGGAGGCAGTAACATCAGGTCGGATTTCTGAGGTCTTGTGATCTCATACAATGGAAGGCGGTTGGCATACGCTTCATACAATGCGGCGTCTGACAATTTTCAACCTGATTGCATCTAGCGCATGCAGGAGAAAGGAGAAGTACCAATGACAGTCCGAAACGCAAGCCTTTGGGAGTATTGATTCAGTTCACATGACTTTTGTACAGCGAATAGTCGAGGTCAAACGGATGACGATGTCAATGCTTACGGCAGTTCGCCTTAAGGACAGCATTACTGAGCACTGCTTTTTTGTGTTTATCGAACGTCATGAAGTTTACGAGCTTCAAAACCGACGGCATTTGGCGATTCTATGATCGGGAAGATTCTGGGGGCAAACCGGGTCAACATGCACAGTGCAAAGAATGCAAGAAAGTAATGAAGTCCTTCGGTAGGGCCTTCTAACGTACATGTACATGTAATTAGTATTTTCTCTGCCTTGTTAGATACAATATTAATTATCAGAAAACCGGTAATTACCGGTATTACCGGTTTTGTCGCAACTGGATTACCGAATTACCGGTTTTCCAAAAATACCCCGGTAATGCGACCCCTATTGTCGACCATCTTTTGCAATAAAGCCAATTCATTTGACCTATCTCGTTCCAAACATGATGCAGACCTCGAATCCGAATTCGTCACAGTCCTGATCGACAGGGTGTCATCACGGTCAATCGTATCATTTGTGGATTCCGCATCTTTATTGGTTTGTAGAAAATTTAGTGAATCTGCAGAAACATCTAATGATGATGTATTCCGCAATTTGTCTTCCATCCTTGCTCGATAAATTTGCATGTCTTTTTCAAAAATTGATTTAGCAATAACCTTGGCTGTAATATCGGGCTTCATTGCCACAGTCTGTTTCGGACAGCAATCATTATACGTAAATCCTAGAGGAAATAGAGTAGAACTACTTGGAAGTATATCGCATTTGTGGTCACTGACAAAGTAGATTAGAATGAAACCGGATCCGGGTTCTTCACCGAATTTGTCAACGGGTTTTCTCTTACGTGTAGAATCCTGAAACAAAGAGCATAATAAACATCATATAAGTCGAAGTGCTTTGCTGAAGCAGCAATTAGTATTAAAGAATATTACCTGAAATTTCACTTAAATAATAATAATAGACTTTATTTACCCTCGAAATGTGGTCGAGCAAATACGCTTCAATACTACTTCAACATACGCTTGTTAAATTTGTATAGATAAGTTATATATCAGTCGTATAACATTTAATTACGATACTTTTGGCGTTACTGTCAGCCTCGGACTTTACAATGAAACAATCAACCAGGTGTATAATCATGTTGAAATTCCAAAGACAACAGTCAAATAGGGCTAAATTGAACAACCTATATTGTATTGAGTTGATCAGTCTATTTGCTGTACTGTCAACTGGGGTGATTCGATCACTTTTTTGAATACTTTTCATTGACAATCTTTGCAATATCAGGCTACTTTTTCCAAAATGTGTGAATTTTAGAAAATAACTTCACCTTTCTATTGTGAACATAAAACTCAACTGTATGATATGAATCAAAGCTTTGGATTAGCTACTCAAAATTACTATCAACGGAAGAAAAATACATATTTTACCACACCCTACCCTCGGCTGTTTATTCATTTTGGCCTAATTACGCATTTCCTTACCATTTATCAACATTTATAATACTTGCATAAGCTCATGGGCATGTCAATTAAAGATACCTGAAAACAGAAATCACAATCGAAATGTTGGAGAAATGGAGTTGTAGAAGGTTGAGTCTTGAACATTTCAAATTCCGTTACCATGTGCCAACTTTTGCCAATCCGTTATAGAAATGTTTTCAAAACATAAGACCATATTTGGTGATGAGGTAGTCTATTAAACTTAAAACAAGATATCGTCAAAAACAAAATTTGCATTGAATGACAGCATGTTTTGAGTCACATGCCACATATATGTAAAAGTGATGCTAACTTTCTGAAATTCCGTTACCATGGGGGTTTACGTCTAAAAATCAAAGTAAAACGAATTTCTCAAAGTCGACTTCGAGTGCCATAAAAGGCCCAGTGGAGGTCTCCATCGCACATATATAAAAAGAAAATTTATCCAAGTTGGCTGAGTATTAGTGGGATCAGTCAAAATGAAATTCCACTACCATGTGGCCGAGCCCTCGGAAAGTCACTGTGCAAATACATGCATATTTTATAATGTTTTCTTCCCTATGAAAAGCAATGAGCAAAATATGTATTTTAATGATAGATATTTTCATTTCTTAGAACAAATTTCAAAACATTATTTAACTGTACACATGTACATGACAGCAAGATCAACATTCACAATTTCAAATAGGCCTATAATAAATTTTGGAAGTGTGAACCACCTACACGAATGTATTCGTTAACACACTAAGCGAATGTATTCGCTTCATGTTATCAAAGACTCGCACAAGTTTATCATGAGTGACTGAATTAGTAAAGCGGAGAAATTCGTCTTTCAGTTCTTGAATTGTTTTTAAACATATTGACATTTGCTCCACACCACAAGTAAAGACGGGTGGGGGCGGATCCCTTGTGATTTGTCGATCTTCAAAATTCTGATGCAGCCAATTCAGCGTTTCGTTTGACGTGTGTGCAGTTGCACCATCTTGCTGAAACGCTGCGAAACTTCTCATGGGAAGTCACCGTCTCTTCAAAAAAGAATGGTCCAATAATCCTCGTCCTGCTTATCATGACCCAAACACCAAGTTTTAAGGAGTAAGGTACCGATTCATGAAGGTTGAATGGGTTCACCTCAGACTACGTGATGGAATTTTTGTTTTTATGTAGAAAGATAACGAGATAAGTGAAACCACGCCTAGTCGCAGTAAAGTGAATGGTCAAGATCGAGATTTGCTTCAATAAACCAACAAAGTAGTGAAGGCGCTAAGCATGATCTGCAACCTTTAGCTATTGAACTGCTCGCATCTTATGAGGATAAAGTCATTATGAGTCAACAGCAATTTAAGAGATGATTTAAAACAATCTGCACATGTTGCAAATCAATAATTGTTCCATTTCTCTGATATATTTGTGGGAACATTGATCGACGTTCGTTCTGCCTGTTGAACCATCAAGCTAGTGATCAATTACCGTAAGGCGGGGTGACTTTGGACAGTTTTGAAGTCTACCTCAAATCTTCAATTACTTGAAAGTAGAAAAATTGCTGATAATTGACATCAAAAGTTGCATCTGCATTAGTACAACATGCTCACTAATAACCAATGCTAACCAACATTTGTCACAGTAGGCCTACTGTTTTTTTAAGAAAAGCTGTCCAATGTCACCTCGGGATGGGGTAATTTTCGACACTCAATAAATTAAAACAGATTCTTATGAAAATGTCGACATGCAGCACTTATATTTCACTGTGTACTACTAAAGTGAGTGAAAAATGTTCAGTCACACATAGCATCATGCTTTCTTTTGATCTCGTGCTCAACGTTGCCTCATTCGAAAAGATAAGGAGCATTACTGTGCGAATTTCAATGACGTAGTTCGAAGAATTTCTGGGAGCTGGATTGTCGCACCTTGTGTATGGCTCGTTGGCCTAAATGTGAACCTGAAGGATTATTTTGTGTGCATACCATGTTCGACTCATACCACTCTTACACGAATGTATTGACAACAGCAGTTGGAAGTGATCGCATTACTTTCTTACCATAAGCAGCACCTTACCTCATCTTTTTCAATTCAATATCATTCAATTCCACATAAAAATGTTTAGGGGATTGATGGTGAGCGCGGCGAAGTAAAAGCAACAAGCGTCTGATTAGGTCCAATAAGTAACAACGATGGAAATTGCACGGGTTAAGTCACGCATAAATTCAAAGCTCTACGTAGATGCAATTGTATGCAAAAAATGTACTACTCTTTTGACTGGTCAAGTTGCTATGGGGATTACAATTCGCATCAACTGGTCGGCCATTCATCACCGAGTTTAAGAGACACGGTTTGTCAAACGACATTGTATGAATATGGAAGGACTCACAACAAAATCGATCATCAAAATTGCGTTTTCCAATAACACTCAATATGAAAAGCGATAATGCTATGTCAGGTAATTAACAGCGAACATCCTGAATTATATGAGAACTTCTTAGGAACATCTTCAAGAAATTACATGCCAAAAATTCAAAGTAGGCCTATTTGATAAAATGTAAATACCACAGACGATTACAGAAACCCCGAAACCATGTAAACAGCGAAAGTCAATGTCTAATTTTTTAACTGAAAGAAAATATGTGCTTTTGGTTTTAGTTGCTCTATTAAAGTACAATTATGTCGGCACGTCCGCTGTCCCATGTCACCGAATTTTCGAATTCTAGCACTTAGAACACTTTAATTCAAGTTAAAAGTACCTCTCATTTTTTGTTATTGAAACTGGATGCTAACTCTCCGGTGTAATATTCTAACTCTTCTTCTGCTTTCACTAGAATATTCGTGTCAGGTCTTCAAAGAAAGGAAATCTGATGAGCTCCTTTCGAAAATGTACAACATCTAACACACACTTATTGTCTGTCTCACAACACGCGCGCATTGCTTATTGTCTGTCTCACAACACGCGCGCATTGCTTATTGTCTGTCTCACAACACGCGCGCATTGCTTATTGTCTGTCTCACAACACGCGCGCATTGCTTATTGTCTGTCTCAGAAGCCGGCCTCGCAGCACAATTATATTGTGTGCGTTCGTTTCCATATTGATAAAATATGACTTATCAAATGAATTTTTCGCATTGAATATCACATCGATTGTTGCAATGCTGGTCAATAATGAGATTGCATTTGATAAGATTTACGAAATTATATAAAGCTTTCCGTTTGTGCTACGATTAATGAAATGGTCTGCATTTACTTAATATACTGGTAGTGGCTATTGTCACCACAAAATGATGACGATAAGACACCCTCAGGCTATTGTCATCGCTCAAAAAAAGTTTACGCTCTCAGAATGATTCCGTTTATTGAGTTGATTTTTTCACACATATTTCATAAAACATATTCAAATAATTAAATGCATGAAATTTTGTGGCCGAATTTCTCTCAGAAATAGATTTGTGGATGATCTCACAAACAGTGATGATAATTGAATGATCTCATGCATTGTAATTAAGTAATTGAGAAGTAGATGCATGTTTGTCAGAAGTGAACTTCTCTTGATCAAAGATATGCGTTAATGAAACATGAACGTAATTTGCTCGGATGTGATAATCCAAAAATTTGAGTATACGTGAATTTCATGTAGCTATTTGGATACGCAAGGTACCATTAATGAATTGAGAGTTAACAGCTCAAGAATCTGAATTGTCGTGACAACACGTATTTTGAATTTCTTTTGAGTGGCAAGAATAGCCTGTGGGTGTGTTGTTGTTACCACTCAGCGGCAACAACAGCCACTGCCTAGTAGATCATGTTGAAAAGATGTACCACATGCTTGATATTCATCACAAAAAAATAAATCATTTCACAATATGTGCTTCAATTCCCTAATGGATGAACAGTAAATATCTGGAAAACACGCTGATTTTCAATGAATGTCTAGTACTAACACAGAAGATAGAAACATCCATCACGTTAATTTCATAACATGTTTTCAATTATGACCTTTTAAACAAATACGTGATATTATTAATGTGCACATCACTCGTTCTGCTTCGTACGAAATCTTGAAAATGTGACCGCGACAGAAGCTGGTAATGTTAATTTTCATTGTTATTGTTTACATCTACAGTCTTGGAGTCATATATCGTTGGAATCATGCTGCTATATGCACACTCTATGGCTATATGTTCGGTATGACTAGGTATTACAGTGAATTGGTAAATGGACACATTGTTTATAATTGCTGATTGAGGATCTTGACTGTCATCCAGTCACCTTGGCTGTAATGTGTCGAATTCCAAAATAAATTTCTCACTCCCAAAGATGTTCTCTCCACTTGTCGAAGCTATTCTGTTGCACTTACTGTTGCAAAATAAGCACACATACAAAATGAGACTGTGGGACGCTTCGCCAGACGCCTTCTCAAATGTGCTATGTTTCTTTTGGAATTTAGCATATTAACGACAATGAACAGATACATATTCTGACAGATTATTCTGATGATTATGATCTATGATTATGACAGTGACGGGATTTCTAACAAATCATTTTATTGTAGTTTTGGTTCATACTTGTGATTCAACAAGACAGAAATATATATTGCAAATCACTAAACATAATTCACTGTTATGCAGCTTCCTCTTTTCAGGCATCCTGTAAGCTTTCATAGGAGCATAGCTCTCCATATCCTCTATAATGTCTATTAACAATTTTATTTTTCTTTTGTTTATAACCACTAAATATTTCTTCATCCAAGTTACATTAGATAAATTGATTTTGAACTGTTCAGCTGGTGCTCCGAAAATAATGGGAAATCTGCGTTCCAGAGTCGTTGCTTTTTCATTGCGATGATTTAATGTCGTGTGCAGACTAAATACTGAAATGAGAACCCAAACGTGAAAATTCAGTCCAATAAACATCTTTCTGTATCTATATTGTGTGTCACATAACCACAGATTGCGCGATCGCTGCAACATGTAACATGAACATGCAAGATTCGAAATGCAGGTGCATCAAATTTTTCTGAAGTGTGCAGAAAATAGGTTGCTTGTATACTACAATTTTGCACTATCAATTTTATTTTTCTGTTGTAATCAAAGATTACATTATTTATAGTTGTATTAGTTTCTCAGAAATGTGCGTTTTTCATATTGAATAAAATTAAGCAATGTGCTTAATTGATTGACAAGATTGACTTATAAACTGGGATTTTTAAAACTTTCCAAAGTTATTTCGTCTATGAACCATGTCTTTTGAAATTACAATACGCATATCATGGCTATAGTAAAAACTATTGAAATATAACAAAATATAATTAGACGAAAACAGGAGATTTGTCTGAGCGACCACTATTGAGCAAAGGCGGAAGAAAAAGAAATTCGCGAGAATTAACATAACTACTCCAGAAAACTTACTAAGTAAATTCGAATTAAACTTGGGTAGACCTATAAGACTTTCCAAGTTATGGAAACTCACTAAGTTATGCAGAACTACCACAGTATCTTATGAAGTAGTAGGTACTTTGTAAGTTATTGATGGGTTTTTGATCAACTTACATGTAGTAAGTTAAGTCGGATTTTTTTCTCGGGTAAGCTCAGTTATTACGGGTATTAGTAGGAATGTAATTCAACATACTCCGATAGGAAAAGCCTGGACTGATTGGAAAGCAAGGCTCAGTTATTGCGGGTATTAATAGGAATGTAATTCAACATACTCCGATAGGAAAAGCCTGGACTGATTGGAAAGCAAGGCTCAGTTATTGTGGGTATTTGTAGGAATGCAATTCAACATACTCCGATAGGAAAAGACTGGACTGATTGGAAAGCAAGGCTCAGTTATTGCGGGTATTAATAGGAATGCAATTCAACATACTCCGATAGGAAAAGACTGGACTGATTGGAAAGCAAGGCTCAGTTATTGCGGGTATTAGTAGGAATGCAATTGAACATACGCCGATAGGAAAAGCCTGGACTGATTGGAAAGCAAGGCTCAGTTATTGCGGGTATTTGTAGGAATGCAATTCAACATACTCCGATAGGAAACGCCTGGACTGCTTGGAAAGGCAAGGCTCGGTTATTGCGGGTATTAGTAGGAATACAATTGAACATACTCCGATAGAAAAATCCTGGACTGATTGGAAAGGCAAGGCTCACTTGATTAGTAGGAATGCAGTATGAAAGGAAAGCAATATCTGGTATGTATGCTCACTATGCGAGCAGGGTGCCCGCGGATTTTCGGAGGATAATTTCCAGACTCGTTTATAATCCCAATTTACCCAATATCAGCCAACATTTCGGCTTGATTGACCTAAGAGAAGAAAAATGTTGGAAGAAAGAACAGCTGGGCTGTATTCGGCAATCAGTGACGCAATGACAGGGAGTCTACCAACAGAAAGGAATCATTCAGAGGACACTCCTATTTGCAGATAAAAAGCAAAAGTCGGAACATAGCACACTACATTCTGAAGAGAACATGAAAATATACAGGAGCGAGTGCAATTAATATCAAAAGGCAGTGCGAGCCGATATGAAATGTGGCTGCAGGAGAAATAACGATTGATTGAGCAGAGTGTGCAGAAGCAGACACACGCTAAGCATGCCTGCTGATCAGAGATATCAATACAAAATAGGAATCGAAGCAACTATTTGCTAAAGGTCGCGATGAACACCTGTTCCAGACATCCGAAGAGACCAAGAAGAGATGGACTGTATAATTCCGAGCAGGGGTGCGGAGTCGGAGTGAGAGTCCCCCGGACTCCGGCCTATAACTAGACCCGAAGTAAAATACAAGAAAATTATCTATTCTCGTGCATAGCTGTCACTGTCAACTTTCTCCGTCAAACAAAAGTACAGAGACATAGGCAGCAGTACATGCAAAGCTTGTAATAGTTGAGGGAATGAACCGTGATAGTGAAAAAAGATTGTCTTTTCACTCGGTGATTTAGTAGAGAAGACAAGCCTTCCTAGCCTCGATCACACCTACCCACCAAAGGTCACATCAGAGACAAAAATGAAATACTAGTTTGTTTGAACTGTAACCGGGCTGAAATATGAAATACGACAGTTGGAAAAAATGGAAAATGTAACAAGTTGTAAAGTCCACGGGTGAAGAGGTGAAAATAATTACATCGCAAATCGGCACGCGAGCTCAATCACAAGATGAAGAGGCGGAAGTGGGAGTGAAATTATATCAGACTCATGTGTCAAAATTGTCAAACGAACTTTTCCATCAAGATTGATTTATGACTTTCGAGGCAGTGGACGCATCCGGTGCGGATGCTTAGGAAGAGGATGGTAGTACAGTATATATAACTCAACGACCGAACAGTTGTCGTCACCGAACTGAGTATTCTTTTGTGCTTCACTTTGTACGCTGCTCATCCTTTTAGCTCTTCCCCACGTAGGCATAATATACGGTGTCTATCGATATCATTATTTTATCTTGAGTAAGCCTTAGTGGGTGACACTAACTCTGGGAAAGGTAAACGTGAACTTGTGATTGCTGGAAGCGTAATATAGTTGAGGAAAGTCGATTGAGACGGTAGTAATAGAGTTAATACTTCCAGAGTGCTAACATATAAATAAACTAGGTTACATAAGTGGAGCTCCCACAGCCTTTATCTTTCCCTCTTTACTTCGATCTTCCGTAAAATCTTCACATCAGTTCGGTGACCCGGTGCCGGTAAGTATATTCACGTTACAGTCTTATCCATAAGCAGCTGCTCCGTGTGCGAAGAAGAGAGATTTAAGTGAGTTTATAAGTGAGATATTAGTCAGTTTCGGCCATAATTTGATAAGCGCGCTAAATTCACAGATATAAAGTATTCCTTCTGTTCTCTAATAAAAGTGGGTGGCTCAGGGAAGCGTAGTACATCCACGTGTGTGAGTTCGTGGTTTGTCCAAAAGCGACAGCTTCGAAATATATTGAGAGGAGGGCTCGAAGAAAACGAGCGTAGTACCTCCCAGATTACCGCGGTATATAAATTTGTGGGGGGCTCTGTAATAAAGAGCGTAGTACTTCCACGGGTTTCCTGTTAAGAGATTAAAAGTGGGTGGTTCTATTGAAGCGAATACATCCACGTTCGCGCGCGAGTCCCGTCATCCGAGATCTAAAGGGCGCCATATAAATAAGTGTCGGCAAATTCTAAATTGAAGCGATACGTAAGAACAGTGCATTAAAAATATATTGTACGTACTATAATTAATCATACAGTACAGTGAATTACTCTACAAGTAAAACTATTACAGTACGGTAATATTGTCTTAATTAACAATTCTTACATGTCACAGTATTTCTTAACGTGTACGGTTAGCATCATTCAATAAAGTACAATTTCCTATATACTATATTGAATAGGCCTATTCTGTCAATCATTGAAAATATACAGTAATACAGTAGCAATCTACATACGGTCATACAGTATAATAAATAGCATTATACCAATACGACTTTGATGTTCTAGGACATCTCTTTACATATTACCGTAGCTCTGATTAACTAATCAAAAAAAAATTTACACTAAAATCGTGCAAGAGTGTCCGGGATTCCACACAGATTAATCCTTTATTGACTGACCCGTTTTTATTTAAGTCAACGTGCCTTATCTCACGAGAGGACGAGTCATGGCAACGGTCGAAGACCTGGTTGATCGAATGGAGAATGTCAGTAATGCCTTACTCGAGATAGAAGACAGTCGACGACCAACCTTACCGTCTCCAGCAAGCGGTGTAACGTTGAAGACATTTTCGGGAGATCTTCAGGATCCAAAATATCAATTCGGTGAGTTCGCAACTCAATTTTTGCTAGTAGCGAAGGCCTTAGGTTGGAAGAGGGAACAGCAACTAGCCATGCTACCGATCTATTTGACGGGCCATGCTAGAGAAATTTATAATAGTTTACCAGCAGCTTCGAAAGACGACATTGACGTCCTAATAGAAGACCTCCACCGTTTATTGCATACACCAGAAATGAACAGGTACAACGCGATGCAACTCCGTAATAGGAAGCAACAGCCAGGTGAATCGGTTGCCAGTTATGCTGCCGATATACAAAAACTAACCAGATTGGCGTATAATTCATATGATGAGGATGTTCGGAAAACGCTGGCACTAGAAGCGTTTTTAGCGGGGGTTACCCCCTCATTAAAGAAACCACTATTGCGTTTCGAGCCGACTTCGTTGGACGCTGCCATTCTCATAGCCTCGAAAGAGGAGATGCGTAGAAAGGTGTTAGCAGATGACAGTACGGATAATGCCACAAAACAACTCTCTGTGCTGACGGAGAGAGTAGGCAAGCTAATTTCCACTCTTGAGCCATCGGTTAACCGTAGATATGAATCAAATAATAGGCCTCAGGCCTCCTTCCACAACACCAGCCACTGCCACAGTGGGAAACCATTACCGACTGTCTACATGAGGCCAGATATTTCTCCACTTTAGACTTAGCATCTGGTTACTGGCAGATTGACGTGGCGGAAGAGGATCGGCATAAGACAGCGTTTACTACTTGCTTTGGAAATTATGAATTTTTAAGAATGCCTTTTGGGCTCAGTAATAGCCCCGCGACATTTATTTCCGCTCTAGACTTAGTTTTAGCGGGACTGCAATTCATCGAGTGCATTACATATCTCGACGATATCATAATTTTCTCAAAAACCTTTGAAGACCATCTGCGAAAATTGGACATTATATTCGAACGTCTGACTGAGTATAATCTAAAACTAAAGCCTGCTAAATGTGAGTTTGCCAAGAGCGAAGTTCGCTTTCTAGGACATGTCATGTCACGCCAAGGCCTTACTCCATTACAAGACAATGTTGAGAAAATTGTCAATTATCCAAGACCAAAAAATGTAAAACAAACGAGACAATTTTTGGGTATGTGTAGCTATTATAGAAGATTCGTAAAAGAATTTGCTCGTATTGTTGCGCCACTATTTAACCTTATAAAGAAAGAGGAAAAATTTGTTTGGACGGATCACCATGAGGAAGCGTTTAACCTCATGCGAAAAGCTCTAACATCTCCACCCATCTTGATTTATCCGAATTTTGAGCAACCATTCTACTTACAAACCGATGCTAGTAACTGGGCAATTGCTAGCGTCCTTAGTCAAATGGTCGATAGTGTCGATCACCCGATTGCTTACGCAAGTCGAGTTTTACAAAAAGCAGAGAAGCATTACGCAACAGTAGAAAAGGAAGCACTTGCCTTAGTATTTGCTGTCAAGCATTTCAGGGAATACCTCTGGGGCAAAAAGTTCTATGCCATAGTAGACCATGCACCATTACGGTATTTGCTAAATCACGAAGAACCGTCATCAAGGCTCATGAGATGGGCATTATTACTTCAAGAGTATAATTTTGAAATTTTATACCGTCCAGGCAAGAAACACTCAAACGCCGACACATTGTCTCGCATACCTATTAATGCGATCAGTGAAATAAGATCTCGTTCTGAATTTTCGTGCGTGCAGCAGCAACAAAAGGAAGACACTATTTATAATGCCATCATAAAGAAATTGCAGCACCAAGCCATGCCTAAACAATTGTCTAAGCAACGCTTAAAATTCATCAATGATAATTGGCCAAATTTCCGTTTATCAAAAGGCTTGTTATATTATAAAAGTGTAAACACTCCAGGCAACGACTTGTTACTAGCTCTCCTACAAGAGTTGCGTCAAACAGTATTCACGGAACTACATTCCGGTGCATTTGGTGGTCACCTAGGAATTGAAAAAACCATCTATAGAATCAACAAACTCTATTATTGGCCTACACTACATAAAGATGTCACTGAGTGGTGCCAAGCCTGTATCGCTTGCGCCACCAAAAAGGGTCCTAAAGTTAAAACAGTCGTTCCAATGGTGTCAATTCTGATAAATCGTCCAATGGCTCGATTAGGAATTGATGTTTTAGGCCCTCTACCTTTAACTAGAAACCAAAACAAATACATCGTTGTCTTCGCAGATTATTTTACTAAATGGCCCGAATGTTTTGCAGTCCCAGACCAGAAGGCAACAACCATCGCCAGATTATTTTTCGAAAACATAATTGCGACTCATGGTTGTCCTGAGTGTCTGTTATCCGATCGAGGCAGAAATTTCACCTCAGAATTATTAAAAGAAGTACGTCGTTTAACGAATATACAGAAGAAGTTTTTACCACATCATTTCATCCTCAAACAGATGGTCAAGTAGAGCGATTCAACAAAACACTTACTACGATGTCATCATTTTATACCAGTCGCGACCAGAAGGACTGGGATGTCTTCATCCCATATGTCCTGTTCGCATATAGAGCTGCGAGCCATAGTTCTACTAAAGAAAGCCCATTCTTTTTATTGTATGGTCGAGACCCTCTACTTCCTAGCGATTTAGTTCTTCGGGATCTAACTGAATCGGCCAGCTCAGTTGACGATTATAAGCATAATTTAGCTCGAACCTTATCGGAAGCCTGGAAAGTTGCGAAAGATTGCATCGAAAAAGCACAAGATAAGCAAAAGAAATATTACGATAGGAGAGTGACGTTGACCGCTGATAAGTTGGCAATCGGAGATCGCGTTTACGTACACATGCCAGCTAAAACAAAAGGGCTCACTCCTAAATTGCAGCATAAATGGAAAGGTCCAATGCGTATTACAGAATTGACAGACACTAATTGTAAAATAGTATCAGTGCGTGAGCCCCGCTCCAAGTCCATGTGGGTCCACCTAAATAGGGTTAAACTTGACCGTTCGGCAGGAATCCCGGCACTCATAAATAATGAAAAAACCGACAATACTAAGGAGATCTCGGAACTGTATGACGGCGACGGTCACACTTCAAGTGACGATGAGGCTGAATCGCTCGGGAGAGCTCAGCCAGAGCGGGAAACCGTTAATGACGCGTCAGAAGAGAAAGAGACAGAAGAGGAGGATGAATATGAGGCCGACAGAAATACAAAAACTACTCGATACCCATTGAGAGGAAGAAAAGTAGCTTATCCACAGTAAGCCCCGGCACCGTAATCGCTAACCGTAACCACTAACCGTAAACCGTTAACCGCAACCGTAAACCGTACGTACGACTTTTAACCAAAAAATATTGCTCTATAAAAATGTACTGCTAACCAACCACTTTTTTTTCAGCATATACCAATCATGTTACTATTATATATTTTGTCAGAATGTATGATTGAGTGTTAGGCTACGCAGTGTAAAATAATTTAAGTAATTATTCGCCTAGGTGGCGAAGGAATCAGCAGAGTTGTTGTCTTCTTCTCTTTACCACTAGCTTGATGGAGTGATGAGTGCTACCGCTGGCATTTTATCTCATCATACATGTATATTTCAAATCCTATAACAACTTATATCACCATCATATATCCTCGTATACATCTATTACTATAGCGCTTTATGCCTTTACTAAATTCCGCCAGCTAGTAAGGTACGTGCAGTGTTGTCAGTGGTCGAGTTGGGAGACAGTTAATTGTATTTTTCGAGTAACGACATTTCATGGACTACTCTTAATCATCCTCAGTGCTTCTTACCGTATTATCTTGTTATTCAATTATTCTGTTCATCATGGGGTCACGTGTCTGTGTATATATGTTATATTTAAGATGTCTCCATTGATGTGTGTGGACATAGTCTATCTCTCTTTGGGTGATGGTGCGATTGACAGTTCCGGTTATGGTGACCATATGTGTATTGAATGTTGCGATCAGTGAATATCAGTTTTTTAACCCCATGATAGTGACTTTGTACATTGATTGTTATTCTGTCATTTGATATACATGTATATGTATATGCTTTTACATGTTTTCATAACTTATGTGAGGGAGAGTGGACAGTGTGAGCAGCATCTTCGCTTGATTGTAATTTTGTCTTCTCTATTTGCTACCATCCACATGCCTCGGTATTCGTGATGAACTAAACTCCATACTTCGAATTTGTGTCAGGTGTTGGGACAACACCTAAATGAAGGGGTATCATATGTAACCGGGCTGAAATATGAAATACGACAGTTGGAAAAAATGGAAAATGTAACAAGTTGTAAAGTCCACGGGTGAAGAGGTGAAAATAATTACATCGCAAATCGGCACGCGAGCTCAATCACAAGATGAAGAGGCGGAAGTGGGAGTGAAATTATATCAGACTCATGTGTCAAAATTGTCAAACGAACTTTTCCATCAAGATTGATTTATGACTTTCGAGGCAGTGGACGCATCCGGTGCGGATGCTTAGGAAGAGGATGGTAGTACAGTATATATAACTCAACGACCGAACAGTTGTCGTCACCGAACTGAGTATTCTTTTGTGCTTCACTTTGTACGCTGCTCATCCTTTTAGCTCTTCCCCACGTAGGCATAATATACGGTGTCTATCGATATCATTATTTTATCTTGAGTAAGCCTTAGTGGGTGACACTAACTCTGGGAAAGGTAAACGTGAACTTGTGATTGCTGGAAGCGCAATATAGTTGAGGAAAGGCGATTGAGACGGTAGTAATAGAATTAATATTTCCAGAGTGCTAACATATAAATAAACTAGGTTACAGAACATTACCTCTTGCTAGTGATGAAAATTTTCCGGAAAATTTTGAATCAAAATTTTCCATGGAAAATATTGGAAAAAATTGGAAAGTTTTGGAAAATTGTGAAAGTTCTAATTTTTGTGCCCTATATGCTTTGACCGCTTCCATAGCCGAGGTACACACCAACAGAATGGGTCTATAAAACTGGCGATTTTGATAATTATTTTGAATAAAACGATTTTGAAAAATGAAGAAACTTGAATTTTTTTTGTGATATAATTTTTACGTTTTCTATCACAGTCGAGGCATCGACACATCAATAGAATTGTTCTGAAACTCTTGATTTCATCATATCATTTCGATTAAAACAATCGTAGCAATGCGAATCCCGTCCGTGGATTTTTGAGCATTCCTTTGCCACCAGTGGCTTGTGGCAATTTGTTGCCATTTTTAATGTTAACACAGACATCTTTTGGGACAACGTGAATTTTTTCCTTTACAATAGGGGTATAATTTCATGCATTGTGAAAGATCTGGAGCAGAAATAATGCACTTTATTTGGGAGTTTGTTTATGGCTTGAAAGTTAGTTAAGCTTTATTATGCAGCCTTGATTGCAATGATACAAATTCTCCATGTGTTGATGAACATGTGAAGCACAAGCACACAGTCCAACACAGCATTATACATGAGCGATCATATATTGGAAGATATATAAAGACTGTAAACTCGTGAGATATTTGGAAACTAAAGATATCTGTGATGAGTAGAAGAATATCTATATGATAGCTTCTAACTTCTGGCGTATTGTCCGATATCTTCGTGGAGGACAAACTACACATTCCATCTCTAGCTGGTTCAGATGGTTCAGATAGTTCCCAATCGATTTCAGATCTACTTAAATGAATTTCAGACTTTTCCAGATGAATTGGAGATTCTCCAGTTGAATCTAAGATCCTTTCAAAGTTGAGTTTCTGACAGATATCTGAAATTCAATTAGAGAAATCTGAAATCCATTTAATGTCTGATATTCAGTTGGAAAGATCTGAAATAGACATGGAAGGTGCAGTTGGTCCAAAAAGTTAACATGCAGGGATCATAGAAAAGTTTTCGGTCTTTGAATATTACAGTCTTTTCAAACGACTATAACAAGTCTCCAAAACAAAGGCAAAAACGTCAATCACCAAAAAAAAATTTCAAAATTTTCCATTGGAAAATTTTCCGGAAAGGAAAATTTTCCATTTGCATCACTACCTCTAGCCCTCACGTTAATCCTGTGTGATGGCTCCTCCAAAGCGCATATTGAAATCGAAAGTGCACTCATATTTTTGAAGAAGGGTATATTTTCATGTCTGGTAGAGAATGGAGAAAAACCATCTGAAGCACACATCAGCAAGATGGGAGAAGCCGAGTCGCATGCATCCAACTTAAGGCGACATTTGATAAACTTTCATCGAAAATGATTGATAATTGGTGCAGCAGTGATCATTAAAATAGGTTCAGGTAAGCCTATAATGAAGGCTACCGGTTTTTTTAGAAAACTAGGCTATATATGCTTGCCACCCGGAGTCGGAGTCGGAGTATCAAAAGCCGGAGTCGGAGTCCTATCAAAATGATAGGACTCCGCATCCCTGCTGCTGAGATCTGTATATGTAGACGTATGATTATGACAACACAGTAGTGACGGAACTTAAAGACATGACACTCCAAGACGACGATAGGAATGGCGATACCCGAGTGTCAAGTCGAAACAGCGATCAAGAAACTAAATCCACACAAGGCTCCAATGCTCCCGGTACAGATGGCATCACAGGGAAGATGCTACATGCAGGTAGAATGGAATTGGCAAAAGAGCTGCTAATTATATACGTACAATCAAGCATAGTCTGAAGAAAAAGTTCCTGGTGAAATGAACAAGTCGGTTATAGTGACTCCAAAGAAATAGTGTCGGTTATAGTGTCGGCCAAAGAAAGGAGATCTAAGCATCTGCAGCAACTACCTCATCTTATCTCTGATATGCTACGTCCGCAGTGTTCTTATTGATCATCCTATAGCGTCTGAAGGCTTCTCTCGAACCATTCCTGGTAAACGAAAAGAACAAACCGGATTCCGTGGAGACAACAGTACTGTGCAACAGATCCTTGCTGATGGTCTGCTTCATCGACTTCTCTAAGGCTTTTGGTAACATTCGCATGACGCCATATGGGAGGTACTGAAATCATACGGAGTGGATGCTAAAATTAACCACATTTCGACGAGCATGTATACTATAGCGCCAAGACTGGAGTTAGGCTAGGAAATGAAGCTGGTGACTAGTTCATACAAGGATTCCAGACAGGGCGATACCCTGTGACTTGTTATTTTGCTTTGTATACCTGGAACGTGTTATAATAATGCGGCAGGGGTGTCAATTCAGGGACGTCTATTAGCACCCCGCCGATGATACAGTACTTTCGGATGAAAGTTGGTGTTAGCTGGAGAACAACCTAAACTTCGTTTCTTCAGATGCAGGAAGATGTGGCCTCAAGATCAACACTGATAAAACAAAGGAATTAGTGATAGTGGAAACAAGTAAAAAAAAGCACAGCTTTCGATCAACAGTGCAATCGAAGCAGTCCACAGGTTCATCTATCTTGGAATCACGATAGAAAGAGAGGGGTGTTCAATGAAATTCGTCAGCGCATTGGCATGGCATTCAGGACGTTATCAGGTTTTGTAAAAATTATGGAGGAGTCACGTGATTAACACAAGAACTATAATACACAGTGTTGGAAGCGTGCGTTATAGCGTGTTTCTAGCGTGCTGATGCTTACTTCGGAAACGTGGACGTTGAGAAAGACGGAAAAGCGGCGTCTGGATCACTGAGTTGCGGTGCTACCACGAGATTTGTGTTAGATGGCTTCACCGCACCAACAATTATAAAGTCCTGAGAAGAGTAGAACCAAAGTTGCAGCTTGTGTAAATAATTAATAAGCGCAGAATTGGTCTTTTCGACAACATCTACCTCATGAAAGATATTTGCCCAGTGAAGATCGTGCTGCTTGGTATCGCGAATGACAACAGTTTTTAGAGCCGATCCATGATGTGGTGGACAGACAGCATCAAAGGTTGGTGCGAAGTTGACCTACACACGATAGCTGCGATGACAGAGACCGGTGGAAAGCAAACGAACGTGAACATGAAGACTTAGTCGAGGTTCATGGGAAGGAGCTTAGCAAACTGGATTTCCTAATAACTGCCACTGAAATGAACTATTCAGTTCATAAAACTGTAAACGAACGAAAGTGATGCTTCTCAGTCATACGCTTATTATGGGGGAAATAAAATTCTCATACCGCTTTCCGCTGTCAGACACAGACAGCCGTGTACAGCAACTTTTGCTCAGGCAAATCCGTACTGTTGTTTCTGTTTGTGAATATAATATACAATGCAAATGAGTAGATTAAAGATGAGACCAGACAGAGATTTTTAAGGTCATTTCAGACGAGCGTAGCGCCGCTTAGGAATTCTCGTGCGCTCTATGGAATAATTCATAAAATTTCTCTCGATTTCTGCAGGTCGCCAAATTTAAGGTTGTGGCAAAATTCCAAGTAGTTATTAAGCCTTGAAATATTTACAAGTTATGTACTTCTGGGAAATAGGCTAGTCAACTACTTAATGAATTTAATAGCATAGGGATACCCACTAGGTGACATGCCACGCGTAATTCACGCGTAATTACGGAACACCCCAAACATCCGCGGTTAAGGACATTCCATTCTTCTACGCGCGTACATACGCACTGCACTATGAGTCAGAAATCACTTGATCTGATGCTGTTAATACATAGGGAATGTCTATGAATACGCGCGGGCGAGCGCTTATAGTTTGCGCGTCGTCTACGGTTGTCTGTGTTGCCGCTTGATACACGGACGAACCGCTAAGCATGTTCTGTCTTCCCTGAGCATGAAATTGAGGTCATATCACAATGTTAAGCCTCCGATGCATGCAGATACATGAGACGCAAAGTCTATATATAGGAGGACTGCCGACAGATGTTGCAGCAATGTCACACATAGCCACGGATGTTTAGGGTCATGTGTAATTACGCGTAATTGAGCGTGGCATGTCACCTAGTGCCATCTTTCCAGGAATTAGGGATTTGGAATTGGATGACTTCCCTGTAGTAGCAGTTTTATGTATGTCGAAGTCGATTTGTGAGACAAAAAGCAAATCGGGTGCAGTTGGTTTCAAAATTGACAGAATGAGAAAGTAGGCTTATAAGAAAGAATGACAGACATCAAGAAGAATACAGCTTCTTTGATTCTCAATGTGGTCAACGAGCGCCAAGTCCCACAACGCTGCTGCCTTTGAAAGTTAACAAAAAGGAAGTGAGTGACTTGAGTGTTTCAGTCGAACTGGACGGCAGAGCGGAACATTTTCAAATGAACAGGCGAACTGAGTGAACGAGCAAAATAGTTGAATAAGCGATGAACTGAGTGAGCCGAATTCGAATGCACGGGTGCACTTGGATCCTGGAACGTTATTTTGCATTCAAGCTTCGGATATACAAGCATTGATCGATGGAATGATAATTTGCATCTTAATAAATGGATTTTACACTTCACCAGCAGATGCAATAATAAAAAAAAAGAATATTGTACTTCAAAAAGCTACAAAAATCGTTTTCTTAGTAAGTTTGTCATAAAAGTTTTCTACAATTATTATGAATGAAACTCAGTGGCTAACACATAGCAGCAGCTGGCATTTACACGCTTTCAATATTGAGCGCATATTTTCACATTTTTTCTATAATCAGTAAAATAGAATTTTTTGTTTAAGATGATTTTATTCAAACTGCAGCACTACACAATCGGCATGCATATACGAGCATTTTCATAGTGTACATCACTTTTAAGCACTGTTTTAAAAAATGCATGTAGTCTGCTGCTTACAGTTATAATCAATTATTCTTGTTCAACTGTTTAACGGTAATTTTGTATCACTAAATTACGAAAATTACTTGTGTTGGAATATCACAACTTTCAGCGCATAAGAAACAGACTATTTTGGTTAACTACCAACTACATACCATAACAAAGCCTACAGCTAAACAGCTAATGGAGCAACTGAGTAAATACTTAGTAATTGACACTACGCAAGGCCGTCCAAAAACAAAACTAAGTTACAATCAAGGTCTTCTTGGTAATAAGAAAACTAAATACAAAAGTTTATACATTTTGCGATGACTATTGCCGCTCAATATCTACGAGTAAGACATAACAGTGGTACTGTTTCTTGTAAACTTAGCAACAAAACAAATTAGATGACAAAATGCCTAAAAATGATATTTACTTCGTTCTATATAAGCATTGTTTAAATAGAGTGCATTATAGAGTGAAATTTCTTTAAAATGTACAGCTTGATATGCATGTACAATGTTTTCTATCCATTTGCATTCATCACGTCTGATTGAAACAAACGGTATATATGGTTGTGCCATCAATGGTTTTCTAATGAAGTATATTTGCCTTTCACAGAGTCCTCTCGCATCAAGAACTTGTATAAATGCACATCAATTTTTACATGAAGATGCGCATGTTGTTTACCAATTCATGTATACCGGATCATGTGGAAACATTGACTTTTGAATTCACCTTGCTGAGAGGTTTCAGAAAAATACTAAATTTACATTTTCCATGAACTTCCTACGAAAAAACAGTAAATCGGTCTCATTGCAAAAGGCCCTATGTGCAGACGGGTCCTTCAGAAGTGTATACGGGAATTTGCAGTAAAACAAGTCGGTGGCAATTTTTAATGATAATGTTAAATGAGAGCACTTGCCTATCTCAACTTTCAACATTGTTCATCTCTTTATAAAAATAGAAATAACGTTCTCCTGAAAAATGGATATTTTGCACATAAGGCCTTTTGCTGATTCACCGACGATGTCCTAGCACACGCGTTGATCTTTCACTCGGCACCAACCAGGCTAAGAACTGCAAATTCCGCAAAAAATAGTAAAATAGGACATTTTAACCAAAAAAGAAATTATGAATAACAAGAGGTCTGTGGGGTCTGAAAACATGACAATTCTATGACAGACTAATATTTGCGTCAGTTGATGTGAAGTATGAAAATCATCATTCCATGATTATGGAGGTTCCCACAAAGTTGCAGGTCAGATGGTTCAACAACGAAATAGTTTTACTTCATTTTCTGTACATTAAGGTCACGCTGTCTATGATAATGTCTCACTCAAGTTCTAATAGCTTTTGAAGACAAATTGATATCTGCGTCAATTCATGTACACGAAAAATAAAAGTCACAAATCAAATCGTTTGAATAATCAAATTTCATTTTTAAGTTCGTTTAAATGCAATTGAAAGACCGGGCGATAGTGCAAAAGAAATGCAGTTGCAGCAATAGGTTCTAGAAGACTTCAAAACAGCAGCGATCATGATGAACTGGTGATACAGCAACTCCCCAGCGGGCTAAATCGAATTGTATGAGAACTGTCACTCTGATTGGTTTTCTTTGCAGAAAGCATGCTTCAATAACTCATCGGCTGCTGGACGTTTCTCGGCATCATATGTAAGACCAGCTTGTATAAATTCTTCGAGCTCCCTGGATGCTCCTTCAGGAAGTACGTACCATTGGCGTATTACACATTTGTCTGACTGATTTATATTTTCCACCAGTCGATGTTGAATGTGTTCCCAGAATGCTCCATGAAGCAAAAATTTTCCTGAAAATATGAGAAGACACCGATAACACACAAATACTATTCTGTAAATAGCTTCAATTTGAATACGCAAAATTTTCCAAATGTTCCGTGACGTTGCTTTTAGAAAAACGTCAAGGATTGGGAGATGAGCGGGCGGGATGTGATGGTGAAAGGGAGTTGGTTGAGGAAGGAGAAACTCTCCTCTTATGACATCAGTTTGGCATCTCGAGCACAGAGGGGTGTTTATTTGGTTGGCTGGGGGTGGAGGTGACATAGTTGCGTTGGCAAGGAGCATGTTTTGTATGCCACGTCTGCGTGGACTTCGTGGGTGTCCTCGACGTTGTGCAGTAAGATTGAGAGGGTGCAGTTGGAGGCAGCGAGAGTGATTGGAGGTACGGTGAGGAGTGAACCGAAAGAAGCTGTTCTGTGTGAGATGAGAAAAGTGGCGAAAAGTCTATGGATAAGTGAGTTTGAGAGGCTTATGAGAGTCGGTGATGAGAATCCTTGGAAGAGGTGGGGATTCGAGGTGGTTCCGAGGCGTTTGGTGAAGAGGGATGATTGGAGGTCTTGTTCGAGAAGCTTGTTGAGCAATGCGATTCCAGAAGGGATTAGGGGCCGTATTAATAGAGATAGCACTAGCCTAGCACTACCCTAGTGCTAGCCTAGCAGCAACTTCCGTATTAATAAAGGTAGCAAAAGGGTAGCGCTAAGGTAGCACTATGTCTGAGACCTAGCGCTAGGCTTTCGTATTAATAAAGATAGTAACTATCCTAGTGCTAGCCTAGCACTACCCTAGCGCTATGTCCAAAATATGGCAAATTCCCCAAGGTCGAGACCTTGCT
Source organism: Prostheceraeus crozeri (assembly GCA_907163375.1). Classification (NCBI taxonomy): domain Eukaryota; kingdom Metazoa; phylum Platyhelminthes; order Polycladida; family Euryleptidae; genus Prostheceraeus; species Prostheceraeus crozeri. The sequence continues at coordinate 65,440 of CAJQUW010000272.1, forward strand.
TGGGATGATGCTAGATTGAATATTTAAGCGCAATATTGAAGGATATCTAATGTGATGTTGAGCGCATTAGCTTCAAAATGGTATATGATTTTTCTAATTTGAATAAACATATCGAATCATAAATTGCAATTATAAAAGTTATTCTATAACTGAATCAGTTTTGCGCTAAAATGGAATTTAAGCGACACATTCTATTTATGCATTACACTTCTGCACCCGACGTCCTGATTAATGGAATGGATAGCTATTTTCAACATTTGCACAACCAATATTCCTATTTATGAATTTCACTTAATGACAACAAAATTGATTGTCATTGATACTAATTGCTTGCGCATGAAGTAATACAACGGTGCTAATATTCCGTGATTTTCATAGCTTTCAAATTTACTGAATCGTGGGTTTGCTATTTTAGAATCTCAAGCGCACTTTGGAATACCCATGTAAATGAATTTCAAACTGTGTGACATTCATAATCGTTGATGAATTTGCATGATAATGAAATTGTGATGAAATAGTGTGCTTAAAATTGCTAGGTAGTCGAATTATGATATTTTGTCTCAGTAGCCTTATAAGAATCAAGATGTATTGGCAATAAATTGACAAACATTTTTCTCTCCAGAAAGCTTTAGAAAATAATTCAGAATTATAGAAGAAATTCAGAAAGTAAGAAAACTTCCAATCAATACATCTGACACTGCTTATGATTTAATCAAAAATGTTCAAGATAGGAATTACAATAATACATCATATTCTTTTTATATGTAGTGACTTGTTCACAATTTAATAAGTCAGACAATTCGAGGGATCCATTTTCTGATATTTCATTCTCAGATATTAACTTATACTCTAAATTCTTAATTAGAGGAATCATGGCATGATAGGATCCCACTACGCTTAGATGTTAATTGTTGAGAATTAATTTCCAATACCTACCAAAATAATGAGACTGAGACTACACATTGAGTTGGGCTGCCATTGCTCCATCGTGTGCGGTAGGATGGGCGTCATGTTGTGTCACTTACTTGGCAACATATTATTAGAAATGCATTCTACACTGTTTCTACCATTCTGTGGTTTCTACACTTTCAAATTTAGCTAACTATTATGTTACATAAAGATCGGAAGATCATGCTGATTGGAATGAGCCTCATTTCCTCATTCATCGAATTATTCAAACATTTTTCATAAGCACGGATTTACATATTTGATGTTTTATCTTCTCTGAATGATAAGTAGGGCAGGAGATACGATAATCGCTTTGATCTCCGATAACCAGACTTGTATTGTCAACGCCAAACGCGCGCACATGTACAAATTTTCTCTCGAAGTGAGCGTCTGATTGACACATTTTCCAGTACTGTTCGGCCTCCTCGTAATCCAGCAAAATTATAGGGATTGTTTTAAAATTTCGTTGAGTTAATTCAAGTTCGTTATTACAGTAATCGTAATTGGGAGTTCAATGCACGTGCGGAGATGTCAAGTGGCTTAAATTCTTAAATTTGTCCTTTCAACCACTTATAGTTCACTTCTGAAATTCACGTTACATTTCACTCTACTGTGTAGGACGTTGAACACTGCAAGCCAAGGACGTCATCATATTCATTTACTGTAAAGAATGAATAGGATGGCCGCGAACACAAGACTACGTCTCACTGTAAAGAATGTATTCTTTTTTCATAACTTGCACAATTAGCTCATTCTGATGTCATATTGAAGATCGGGAGATGAAGTCGGATAAAATGAGCCCCATTTTGTTGACTGCTGTTGACGGGAGGTAGTTTTTGTACGTCATTGCCAAAAAACAATTTTGTTCGTCTCCCCGGGCTTTTTATTGCAAGAAGATAAAATCAAGTAGGCTATTTACAATAAAGCCGACGTTTTGTCTCTCTAAGACATAGTCATGGTACCGGTGAACACAAGAAAAAGAAATCTTTATATACAACGATTGATGTTCATCAGCTCGTGTTTCCTATTCAATGAGCCCCATTTCATGTATTAAACTATCTAACGATCGTTCATTAGCAAGGCAGTCATCATTTTGATGTTTTATCTTCTCTGAATGATAAGTGTCAACGGGCGGGAATGAAGGAAATTGCTTTGATCTCCGACATTCACACTTGTATTGTTAACACTGACGCGCGCGCTTCAACATATTTTCACTCGGAATGTGCGTCAAATTGTCAGATTTCTATGACTCGATTGTCGGGCGTGAGAGCAGGTGGTGAATGCAGCTGCGCGCTCAATCGGCACTCAATGAAACTTGATCTAGCATTAACTGGCGCCGGAGTTGACGCTAGGCTTTCTCTATTAATACGGAACTCAAGTTGCTACAACCCCTAGTAACAACTTGCCTAGCGCTAACCCTAGGAAATGCTATAGCAAATGCTAACTCTATTAATACGGCCCCAGGAGGATGAGAGTGGTGCAAGGTGAGAGAGCTTGGAGGTTGTGTAACGGATGGTGGAAGGCAGGAAGTGAGATGATGAGGAGAGTAGCGCAGATTGAGAAATTAATCAGCGTGGGAAAGGTGGATACGACGCTGTGCGGATGTGTTGGGTGGTAGGTGTGACATTGGTAGCTTGTGTGATGTAATTGTTTTATGTTACTTTTGATTCTCATTTGAAAAATATAAACTGTTTTCTCTTCTCACTTTAAATGGGTGTCGAAGAGGTGGATCAGAAGGGGTCATTACCATGGAAATCCCACCGTCTATAATAATAAAGAAGCAGAACGGCCAGACACATTGAAAACAAGAGAACGTGGTGGACATGTGTTTTCATGACAGCAGAACGGCCAGACACATTGAAAACAATAGAACGTGGTGGACATGTGTTTTCATGACAGCAGAACGGCCAGACACATTGAAAACAATAGAACGTGGTGGACATGTGTTTTCATGACGGCAGAACGGCCAGACACATTGAAAACAATAGAACGTGGTGGACATGTGTTTTCATGACAGCAGAACGGCCAGAGACATTGAAAACAATAGAACGTGGTGGACATGTGTTTTCATGACAGCAGAACGGCCAGAGACATTGAAAACAATAGAACGTGGTGGACATGTGTTTTCATGACAGCAGAACGGCCAGAGACATTGAAAACAATAGAACGTGGTGGACATGTGTTTTCATGACAGCAGAACGGCCAGAGACATTGAAAACAATAGAACGTGGTGGACATGTGTTTTCATGACAGCAGAACGGCCAGAGACATTGAAAACAATAGAACGTGGTGGACATGTGTTTTCATGACAGCAGAACGACTTCCAGTGGTTGACAACAGGCAATTGCCGGCAGTAATGCGTCTAAATCTAAAACGGCGCCGACCATTGGTCATTGGTGTTTTGTCGCAAAAAGTGAATGCAGGGATCGAGAGCTTCAGCAAAACGAGACAGCCCCTGACTATCTGCATATCAACTGAGTAGCAAGGAAATGAAGTCATTCGTGCCATTGTAGGCCAACAGATCAAATAGAATAGTTGGATAGGGCGGGCAGGACACTAGCGTAAATATGAGAAAGCTTTGGAAATAGAGCCGGCTGCTGCTGTCGACCAGTTGGGCTAAGAGGCTGTGCAGTTTAGGAAAAAGAAAATACCAGGAACGCGACAATGTCGCTGAATGAGAGCCTGCCAAAAGTAGCCACGTCGATTCTTATCCCTCATTATAACGACTGGGTTCGGCGCCACAGACACTGATGTGGATATGGATGTGTTTGATTTGGCGTAAGCGAAGGGAACTGTCGCGGCCATGAACTTCGCCTATGCGACTGGATATTTTCGTCATATGACGATCACAAAAGTCTTGGGCAGCCAGTTGGAGCATCACCTCCGAGACATAGGATCCACGATGATAGGTCTCCACGCCCGTCACCTCATTTCTACCAGTCAGTCGTTCACATTCACATTTGGCGGCCAAGCGCGCCTTGATGCCGTAACCAAGATAATGAGCACATAATTGATGGAAAAGAGCGGAAGTCTTCCTGCTGATCTCGTCCACGTCTGTTTGGAAATCAGGAAAGTTGATAACATAGTCCAGCACCACACCACAGATTGCACTCTTATGCACTGTTAGTTGGCACTGATTACTTTCATCAGTTGCACTAAACAGTTCATTTGGAGCTAGCCGGCGTCTACTCATCATCATGGAAAATACATGTGATCTACAAAACTCGGCATACTGCATTTAAACTAGCGCAGTTGCGCGGGCGCCGACCGCGCATATAATACTCATTGACATAATTAATGAAACAAACTATTATTGGCTTGAATTGAAGTTTGTTTCATTATTTTCTCAGGTATGATGCAATATCTCGCTTTCTACGTATTACCATTCAACACAATAGAGAATGGAAAAAGATGTATGGTGGTCAAATTTCAAATTTTGATATCGATACAACTGTCACAATTGCTTTTACAAATTGAACATAAACGTGAACTGAAATCCAGCTTTTGTAAAATAAAATGGCACACGATCAGTTTACCAGAGGTATGGCTATTGGAATGATTCGTTGTGGTAGAAGTTGTGCGAGTGTTGCCGAAGAGCTGCAACCATCGAAACTCGTTGTTTGGAGGTGATGGTGTCGATGGAAAGCAGAAGGAGATGTTAAAAAGAAGAAGGGATCTGGTCAACCAAGAAAGTCTGCAGAAAGAACAAACGCACGTCTAGTTTTAGCTGCAAAGAGGAATAGATTTGTGTCAGTCCCAAAGCTAGTCGTACACTGGAAGAGTGCCTCAAATATAGACTGTAGCGTTCGAACATCTTACCAAATATTGCGAGAAGCTGGAATTCAATCGCGACCACCAGCTGTCCTAATTCCATTGAGTTTTGATCACCGCAGAAGACATGGAATGACCATCACTGGCAGAAAGTCTTGTGGACCGATGAATCGAGATTCACTCTGGATTTCAATGACGGTCGTGTCAGAGTGCATCGTCTTCCAGGTGAACGCTTTGCCCCATGCAGTATAAAAGAACACGACAGATATGGTGGTGGAAGTGTTTGCTGTGGGGTGGCATTTGGCATGGCGGACGAACGACAGCAGTCATCATCAAAGGCACGTTGACTGGAGAGAGGTATCTCAATGAAATTGTGTTTCCTGTTGTTGCCCCAGTGGTCAGGGTGGAGGATCTCGTCTTCCAAGACGACAACGCAAGACCACATCGCTCCTCGGCTGTCATTGCCACTGTTAGGAGATTGAACATTCAAACCCTTGAGTGGCCTGCACGCTCACGTGACTTGTCACCCATTAAACAAGTCTGGGACGAGATTGGGCGGCGAGTGAGAGACCGCTATTCACTTCCACCAGTGTCCCTGAAGATTTTCCCTGAAAGACTGACAAAGCAGTGGCTTCTTCTTGAAACATCCTTCATTCAGAAACTTTGTGAATCCATGCCATGTCGGATTACTGAATGTATTGGAACTAGAGGGGGGGCACACGTGCTATCAAAGTTGAATCTGCAACATGCGTTGTTTTTCTGTGCTAGCGACTTGGTGGAGAATGTGACTAAATTATCAAGGTATCATACATACATGTATGTACTGTATACAAGTCAAAAATGAAAGAAGTTAAAGAAGTAAATGTTTCAAAAATTTTGTCAATGAGTATATATAGCAGTGTAGCACCGTAGGACAGTAGTATATAGTGTGACATCCGGCGCGACGCTTCGCTTCGCTTTGCTTCGCTTCGCTTGCGCCGGATGTCACACTTTTGCGGGTTTTTTCAAAAAATCAAAATTTCAAAAATTTCAAAAATTTAGGTAGACTTCAAATTTCACGTGGCCGAAGACCTAATTCACAAATTTAAGCGTTTTTAAAAATACCCAATTTTTCAAATTTTTCAAAATCTCAAAATTTGAGAATTACAATCGGGCGAAGCCCTAGAACCTTCGGTTCGATTTTCACCCTTAAAATCATGACCGTTCCAGGACACCGAAAAATCATAAAAGTTAAGAATCTCAAAATTTGAGAATTACAATTTTCTTGCTTAAATCATGACCGTTCCAGGACACCGAAAATCATAAAAGTTAAGAATTTCACATTTGTGATTATGACATTTTTCATTGCTTAAATCATGACCGTTCCAGGACACCGAAAAAATCATAAAAGTTAAGAATCTCAAAATTTGAGAATTACAATTTTCACCCCCGCCAAAATCATGACCGTTCCAGGACACTGAAAATTAGTATTTTTAAAAACGTCTTTTAAATCCATTTTTCAGGTTTTTAAAATATATCATGTGACTAAAAATATTTGAAGGAATTGACATATTCTTAACAATAAGTTTAGGTACTTTTACAATTGTCATTCAATTGTAGAGAACATCTGCTTCTCGCATTTATGAATAAAATGCATTTCAGTGTAAGGAGCTGTGTCCTCCAACTCAAACATTTGAAAGGAAACAATGTATGAAAGAACAAACAGCTGCTACACCCACTTAGACATCTGTAAGACGTGAAATATATAACCAGCAAATCCTACTCCGGCTGCAATGCCGTGTAACAATACACAACAACAATAATCGATATGGCTATTTCAAACAATTGTGCTGAAGACTTATTTAATTAAATAGTGTTTCTTGTCAGTGAAGGTTGTGTCAAAACGCTCTCGTCATATATTTCTCAAAATGAGACAAGATCAATTTGAAGATAGAAGAAAACAATCGTTGACAGGGAGGATGAAAAAATTACGGGAGGAATTCAAGAGGAATATATTTTGAGAGGCATGAATTTACAGATACTTTGAGTGATTTCATAGAGCCAAATGGTGGAGAGAATAATACAATTGTAAACTTACACAAATTCTTGTTGCATGAAAAAAGAAACAATTCACTCAGTGTTATGTGTCAAATTTTTATCGGTAAGCACTATCTGCTCTCTGTTTGTGATAATGACAAGTCTTATTTTTAAAGTCTCTTGAAGCAAAATCATATCAATTATTCACGCACCTAAGTTTCATTTGTTATGAAATTACGTAAATTAGCAGACAAATTTCCTACGCTTTGTTGGGTGTCTGTTTCTCTTGTACTTTAAAAGTCACGACCTAATGTTAACGGAAGATTGACTTCATTGTGTAAAGCAATTATGTGACATTCCATTCCATTCTTCTCTCAAACAATGGTGCGTCATTTAGCGATAATACCGCGCTGACATATTCAATGGAATTTGGATGTTAAACTCCGCTATTGTTATTGCGATACGGCCGCAAGACACTTTATTTTCAATGTTAGACTATTATATTCTCTTGAATAATGGTGCGCCATTCAGCTAAAATACTGCGCCATTCAACTAATCAAATAACGCGTTGACATTAGACGCGCTGTGAAGAAAATTTATCATTCTTTAAACCCCTCTGTTTTAAATGCAATGTTATTTCCTCTTGCACATGTAAATACAATAGAGTGTTTCATCCAATGAAACCTTGTCCTCGCGTGGACAGAAATCCCATTGTTTAGAAAATTTGTATCTGTCGGTTTTAAATGCAATGTTATTTCCCGTTTTAAATGCAATGTTATTTCCTCTTGCACATGTAAATACAATAGAGTGTTTCATCCAATGAAACCTTGTCCTCGCGTGGACAGAAATCCTATTGTTTAGAAAAATTGTATCTTATATGCAATGTTATTTCCTGTTTTAAATGCAATGTTATTTCCTGTTTTCAATCATTTTCATTATGTTGTTAAATGCAATGTTATTTCCCGTTTTAAATGCAATGTTATTTCCTGTTTTATATGCAATGTTATTTCCTGTTTTATATGCAATGTTATTTCCTGTTTTATATGCAATGTTATTTCCTGTTTTAGATGCAATGTTATTTCCTGTTTTCAATCATTTTCATTATGTTGTTATATGACGTCATTTTTCTCTCATCCAATGAAACCTTGTCCACACGTGGACAAATTTACATGTAGTTCAATGTATCCAAATTGAATGTATGCAAAGTGGTTGTAACCAAATTGAAATATCCATGTGTTGTTTTTAATTTCTCATTTACGGGAATATAATAGAAACATTGTATCTTCTATAAAAATGAGAAACATTAGAGTCATTCTAAAAATATACAGCAAACAAAACAACATTTAATTTCGATTTAAATGAGATTGCTAAGCAATTGGGAATAAAGAATTTTCACATATTGATGAGTAATGAATTACTATTGATAAAAGATGAGCGAAACACCAACTCTACTGCTACAATGCAACAATGTAACGTTTAAATTTAGATTAAATTAAATCATTTCAAAATTGAATAAGTAGTAAGGAAAGACATCATTAGAGACCAGTTTTAAATCAATGCCCCCCCCCAAGTAGTAAGGAAAGTCATCATTATAAAAATGTTTTAAATCAATACCCCCTTCTGACTAAGTAGTAAGGAAAGACATCATCAGAGAACAGTTTTAAATCAATACCCCCCCCCTCTGACTTCTAGGGGTCCCTTAAGAAATTTTTCTATTATAAAATGAGCAACATAAATGAGTTTTTGAAATTATATGGAACACAGACAACAACGAATTTCGATTTAAATAAGATTGCTAATCGATTAGGAATAAAGAATTTTCATGTTCTAATGAGAAACGAATTACAATTCCTAAAAAATAGGCCATCAGGAACCTTCAGTTCCCGGAACAAAGTTCCATCAATAACTGTAAATTTCATAACGAATCTTCACACTTCAGACCAAAACGGCGTACATTGGTCAGCAGGTATCTTTAGTAAAAACGGAGATAATTATTATTTTGACTCATACGGGCTTCAACCTACGAATGAAGTAAGAGAAATACTTGGCAATGGAATTTATAATACATTTCAAATTCAAAAACCGGGAACAACTTATTGTGGACAATTATGTCTTTATGTTTTATTTAAATTACAAAAAGGAGTACCATTTCTAGATATTATGTTAGAGTTAAACAATCTATAACTCAAGCGAAGCTAGCTAAAGCGCCACCTAGAGGTTAAAGCTCTGTTTTCTGTAATTCATTTTGATAAAAACGGCCTCTGATATCCTCATTATCTAAATCTTTAATTTCATAAGTAATCGGATAACTTTGATTTATTTTGCAAACTTCAAATATTTCTTTAGTCCAATAGCCAACAAAGCCTTTTTCAAATTTATTCTTATATTTAAATATTCTAACTCTATCTCCAATTTTAAATTTCGGCTTAAGTTTCTGCAAATTCGGATTACTCTCATTCGAATAATTATTCTCGAATATTTTCTTTCGTACTAAATCAGGGTCGTCAGAAGCATTCTTTGGGGTTTCTTCAATACCAGAATGAACTTTATTATTGTACTCTTCTACAATTCCTGGTAATATCTTCAACCATTTCTGATTTTTTTGCTCAGTAAATTTCTTGAATAATTTATTTTTTAACGTCCGATTGAATCTTACTATCACTACGGCCTTCCCTGCATTTTCAGTTGAATAAACTGAGCCTTGGCGATGACTTTCGTCTGTTTCAAATAGTGGATGAACGTTTCGGTTATAAAATTCCGATCCTTTATCAACAAACAATTTTTTTGGCTTTCTATTACTTTCTTTAAAGATTTCTTCAAACGCATATTTAACTGATAGACCACTTTTATTTTTTAAAGGCTTTACCCAAGCGTATCGTGTATATAAATCTATAACGGTCAATGCGTATTTGTAGTCCCTTTCATTCGGCATATGAATAAGATCAGCACTCCAAATATCATCTTTATTAAATACTTTTACTTTCAATAAATATTTAGGCCTTCTGTATTCTTTATGAATTTCAGACGCGTAGGTTCGAGCGTTGCTCTCAGAGTTATTAGTTCGAGCGTTGCTCTCAGACAGCTTAGCTGTCGTTTCATTTAAACCCTGACCGAATAATATTTTAGCTTGTAAAGCTTTCTTAACAAACATTCTTTCAATTTTTTCTCTAAATGTAGGATTTTGAATATTATCTAATTCTTGTATCATCTTCTTATCAGCTGCATGTCGAGAACTTAGATCATGATTTCGATAAGCTAAATCATGCCTGTAAGCTGCGGCATCTACTCTATTTATCGGTTCTTCACCTGGTTTCGGATTATTATTCTCATCTAGTCTTATATCTAATCGAGTTCCTGGACCGGTATATGAATGACCAGGAAGATATTTTTCTTTCGAATATTTACTCCAAATAAAGCCAGGAAAGTTTTCTAATGTTTTTTGTATATCACCACCGAAGTGGTGTGGAACTTTGTTCTTGTCACCACCGTAGGTAGTAGCCAAACTTTGTTTGTCGTCGTTACCTTCATAAATTTTACAATTTAAGTTTTTATTTTTGTTTAATAGATAATTCAATAAATCTAAATTAGAAATTTTTAATTTAATTAAATTTTCGGAATTTTTAGAATTCATTTTAAAAGATAAAAAAAATTTAAAAGATAAAATAAAATAATTGTTTTACCGAAAAGAACCAAAGGTTCTGAGGTTATTACCTTATCATACTAGGACTTAGATATATTCCAGAACCATCTTTAGTTTCTTTAATTTCAATTAAATCATCAACATTGTGGAGAATATTTTTAAGAACTCGTTTTCCTTCATCAACTAATTTTAATTTACTAATAAAATTATCTACTATTCCGTCACCCCTAGCAACTTTCTCTAACTCTCTGTTATGACGTTTTTGTTCTTCTAATGCTGGCTTCTCTGATTTATTTTTATTTACTGCTTAGACAATACCAGCTGTCCCACCTGCAACACTTCCTGCTGCAGCTATGCCACCTATTATTAGTGAAATTAATGGGAGAATCCCGCCATTCTTTTCTTCTTGTAATTGAATATTCTCTATCATTGGTTTACTTATGTAATACTTTTTTTTGTTAATCGTAATAGTTTTCGGGGTATTTTTGTCAACAATATTACGTAATTTTAATTCAACAGTTTTATTATTATTACTTTTCGGTTGCGACATTTTTAATAAAAAAATTTTAAGTTATCAAAAAATTTTAATCTATTCTAGTTATGAAAAAAATTTTAAGTTAAGAATTTTTAAGTTAACAAAAATTTTAATCTATTCTAGTTATGAAAAAAATTAATTAATCGACGAAGTCTTGGGCTTTAGCCTATCGGACCAAAGGTCCTCAGGTTACTAACCTATAGAACTTTGTTCAGAGGCTTTAACCGATCGGACCAAAGGTCCTCAGGTTACTAACCTATCCTAGCCATCTTTCCATTAAGAATTTCAATAGAATATTTTACATCTTCTAGCAATAAACCATAAGCCATCAATGAAGTTGTGGAATCTTTCTTTTCAATATTAATTGTTACATCACAACCAGTCTTGATAATATCTTCAGATTGTGCACTTAAATCGAAACAGAAAACAGGATATAAATGTCTCCAATCTCCAGGAGTTAATTGTGGTTCAACTCCAAATTCTATACAAAGATTTCGATAAGAATCATATCCTTCCATAATTGATTATTGCTATCGTCAAATCTTAATGGATCAATTGGATAACGGGTTTGATTTAATGAAACTTGTAAACTTCGAATTGTATTAATATGGAAGAGATTATTGTTCTTATCAAAACTTGGAGAATTATTTCTTTGAAATGTTAGTAATAAATATCTTGGAGTATTCGAAGTTCTAGTAAAATGCCAGTTAAATCTTCGTTTGGAAAAAGTTACTGAACTAGCAGTACGCTTTAGAAAATTTACTGGAATTGGTTTGTTAGTATTTAATCTTTTTGCAATAGCTGTTTCAATCTCTAAACTAGGAGTAATATGCTTAATCCACCATTCAAGTCTATCAATTTTTAAATATGCTTTTTTTCCAGTCTTACCAAAAAAGATTAATTCATTATTTGCTGTACGATGAATTATTAATTTAAATTTTAATTGATATGATATTTTGTCATAATCTAAATATCCGAATAATGGAGACAATGACCAATTAACTGTCTGTTTACTTTTTTTGTTAAATTCACGTCTTTCTTTATATGCATCATTATTTGTTTTATTTAAATGTTTTGCAATATTTTCTACATCTTTCGCAATTCCTGCGGCATCTGTTCCAGCGTGAGTTAAATCATCAACAATTATACCATCATTAGTATCAGGAAACCAACCTTCGATTTCATACTTTTTATTATTTTCACCAATTGTTACAAATCTAAGCATTGTATCAATTACACCTGGAGAATCACTTATTGTTTCTATATTTTGAGTTGCAACATCTAAACGCATTTGTGTAAATAATCTTGGAAAGAAATTATTCTCTAGTGCAATATTATCGGTTTCTGGTAATGGTGTTGTAAAATTGGCATCACTATACAAAGAATATTCACAGTGTAAAAATGAATCAGGTAGATATAAATAACTCTGCTGATTATCAACTTCAAAGATTAAATCTCCTCCAGTATTTACTCTACTGGAAGATCCGGGATTCATAGCAATTCTTATATAGTCATTCTTTTTTTGATTGTAACTGACGAACGGAGGATCGTCTAATCTAAATTTATTTTCGATAAGCGAAGACATTTTTATAAAAAATAATTTGACTTTTTGTTTTTTCTCACAGACAGAAAAAAATTTTACTAAAAAAATTTTACTAAAAAAATTTTACTAAAAAAATTTTACTAAAAAATTTTACTAAAAAAATTTTACTAAAAAATATATTTTAGAATTTTGCTAGACCAGCTCCGCTACAGCTTTGCTGGTTAAACCGAAGGTTGCTACTCACGCCATTTCCTCTTATTTCTTCAATTGAACGAACCGTAGGTTCTACGGCTACGCCTGTTTTTTTATTATTTTTATTTTCATTATGTTTACTATTAGACGGAGCTCCGCTCCTCAAGGTTTCACCCCCCACAGCTATGTTAGCAATTTTGTTTTTTGTTTCCTCTGAAAGTTTTTTTAAATTTTTTAGTTCTTCAGAATCATTCCTAAGTTTACGAATAGCTTCTAGTTGTTTTAATTCGTTTTGAGACTTAACAGCATTTGATATTGCACTAGCTGTACTACCTATAGCAGCTGCTCCTTTTGCAGCAGATGTAATCAAATCTTTATTATTTTTAATTAAGTTAACGATACTTCCAATACCAGAAAAGATACCAGCCCCTTCTTTTTGAGCGGTTTCTCTATTATCATAATGGTAAACAGATTTCATAGATGGTTCATGAGCAATTTTATTATTTGATGCAAAATGTTTAAGATTGTGTTTATAAATTATAGGCATTTTTTATGATTAAATTTGACTTTTGGGAAAAATATTTATGATAGGTTAGTAACCTGAGGACCTTTGGTCCGTTTAAGATTTACGTTTATGATTGGCTAAAGCCTCGAGGAGCTTCGCTCCGATTGGTTTGTAACCAGAGGACCTTTGGTCCGTTTAATATTTACGCTAGGATTTACGTGTGTGAATGTCCAACAACTTCGTGATAACTTTATTAATTTTCCGTTGCACTTTATCTATTGCGTCAAGTAGCGTATGATGTACTTTAATTTCTTTTCTATTAACTTGCATTTTCTCCTGATTCATCTTCAACGCCGTTTTAAGTGCATTTAACTTAATTTTAAGAACATCTAATTGTCTTTTAACAGAATCTAACTGTTCTTTATTTTCTTTAGAGTTTTCTTGTAAATTTTTCTTTAATTCATTTTCTAAATTGATTTTAAGAGTTTTCATTTTATCAACTTTTTGATTAAGTGAGTTTACTTCATTTATTATTCTGTTCATCTTTTTCATTTGTTGAGTAATTTTAGAACTTAATTCATCAACACTTTTTTGGAATGTAGTTTGTAACTGCTTTAAATTTTTTTAAATTCTTTCAGGAAGTTTTTCTATTTCATCTTCTAATTGTTCTTTTAACATTTTTATCTGATGTTTATTTTTAATGACTGCAGATTTTAACTTTATAGAAAAAAATATTAAAATTTTTGATTGTTCTGAAATCTTTTTAAAAAGTTTTGCTATATCTGCTTCTAGCTCTCTATCCTTTTTATCAAGTTTTAATAATTTTTCGTTTAATGATTTGTCATTAAGTTTTAGCAACTTCAATTCATTCATCAGTGGAACCAAAACATCGTTTATATATTTTTCTTTTAAGTCATTGATTTGTGTATCAACATATTGTTTATTTGTTAACTCTGTATTTTGTTGCGGAAGAATAGAAAGATGCAATGGTCCAGATAAAACGTCTCCAGTTTTCATGATATAATTTTCTATCTCTATTTCTAATTCACGATTATTCGGGATATATGCACCTCCACCAACATTTGGTAACATCATTTTTAAAACAATAAAAAAGTAAAATTTTTTCTAATAAAAATAAAAAAAAATGGAAAATCCAAATTTAAAAAAATTATATTCGCCCGCATCATCCTGTTCTTCTTATTCGACGAGATCAACGGGATTTGATAATAAATGTTTTGAAAATAAATGTTTTGATAATAATAATAATCCATGTATAGATGTTAATATTTTATTTCAATCACAAACCGAAATATTTAGAGAACAAACAAAAGGTTTACCTTCTATAGAAACTAATTATTGTTTATTTCCGGGGATCCATTTATTAAATTTATGGATATTGTAAGTAAATATAATGATGTAGCTTATGTGGAATTAAATAAAGAAAATATGGTTATAATAGGTCATAATAATGTTTGTGGATTTATTAGAGCAGTGTTACCAATTAGTAATACTGATTGGATAGAAACTAAAATTATTAATTATATCAATATTAAGGAATTAGTTAAAAAATTAAAATCTTTTTCGAAAGAAAAAATTAGATTATTTGTTGACGATCAAAATCAATATAACATTCACATAGAGAGTAAAAAACATAATGAAGAATTATTATGTCAAGTTTATTATAGAGACACAATTTATAAACAAGAAACATTAGAAATGCCGCAAAGATATTATGATGATACGTATATAGGATTATATTCAAACTTAAATATTAATTTGTTAAAATCTTACATAAATGGCTTAGCTCAACAAGAAAAAATTTATATGTGGTCAACACCTTATACTATTAACAATGTCCATAATCATAATCATAATAAACGAACCGAAGGTTCTAGGGCTTTGCCCGATCTTAAAGAATCTTATGATAATACTGATGATTCTGTAACATCTGAAAAAGGTGTTAATGGTAAAAAAGATTATAAAAATATTAGTAACTATAAAAATTTATCTAAATTTCATTTTCTTACAATTGAAAATAATAATGATGGCATAGTTGAAGATACTGTTAGACAACTATGTGTCGGGTCTACAAAATTTAAATTAGGATTTACATCTAATCAATTTAAAATTTTATCATCTTTAATAAAAACTAAAAGTGATTCAGATTATGGTGGTGTTATTAAATTTTCCAAAAGAGATCAAAGACCAATATTTTTCTCTATTATATTATTATCAGATAAAAAATGTAATTTAGAATTAGATATTCCAATAAGAGAATGGTATCCTATCATGGAAGGGCATCCTATACCAAAAAGTGTAATTTATGATGATGAAGAAACAATTTATGATGATGATGAAGAAACAATTGATGATGATGATGAAGAATCAATAGTTAGTGAAAAAAAATTTAAATTATCTTTTGATAAAACATTATATGATGAAACTTAATATGATAAAACTTAATAGAAAAAACCAAAATATTCTATAAATATATTTTCATATGTAATAAAATTTTTAGATGTAATAAGTTTTTAGATGTAATAAATTTTTTAGATGTAATAAGTTTTTAGATGTAATAAATTTTTAGATGTAATGAGTTTTTAGATGTAATAAGTTTTTAGATGTAATAAATTTTTTAGATGTAATAAATTTTTTAGATGTAATAAATTTTTTAGATGTTATAAAATTTTAGATGTTATAAAATTTTTAGATGTAATAAGTTTATAGATGTTAAATTTTTAGATGTTATAAAATTTTTAGATGTAATAAAAAAATTATTATTCCCACGTGTCATCATCATCACTTAAACTACTCTCACTGACGATTGTTTGAAATATTTCAGCTTGAATATCTTCTCCGTTATAAGGTAACATAATTTCATTTTCATCAGGTGCTTGACGTTTAAGTATATTTATTTGACCAGAAAATTTTTTTTCTTCAGTATTATTATTTTTATCAGGAATACTAATTCCAGTTTCTAAAGATCTTTTCCATGGTTTATTAACTGTAGTCGATAATGTTTTCCCCGAATATAATTTTAGAAAATCTTCTACTTTTACTTTATTTTGTGAATAACCTTTGAATGTTTTCTTTTCACTAAGTCTCCCTTGCTCATCTACAGTAATACAGTATTTTACTTTAGGTGCAATAAACATTGCAAAAATAATTCCACCATTTCCATAATCATTTTTCCCTTGACACAATTCTCCTCCAACATATCCAGCAGCGTCTAATTTATTAAAGAGCTCATTGGAAATATATATTGAATCAGTATCTGTATAATGAATGTATTTTTCTTTGAAACCATTAATTTCTAAAATAAAGTTATTCATAATTCTTCTAGAGTGAGAAAGAATGAAAGAACCTAAGTGTGATGGCATGAATGACGTCGCAGTGCAGCTGCTCAGACCGTCGGTCGTCTTCCCATCTTTTACAATATTAGTTTTGAGAAATTCATCATCTTCCATTTCTACTTTCGCTAAATATTGTTCATCATTTAATTTTTCATAATCTTTTACTTCTTGAGTGAAATTTTTTCTCAATGTATTCTCATTCCATAAATGATATTTAGTGGTTATATCTTTTTGCACAGTTTTGCCATATAGCGAATTCATCAATAATTTAATTAACTCATCGCCTACAGTATTTCCTTCTGCTTTATATCTTTTTCTCAAATTAAAAAGTTTTTCAATATATTTGCGAAATGGTGAAACTTGATAATTTTTTTCATAAATTATACCATCAGTAATATGTAAGATTTTTCCCCCACATCTAACAATTTCTTGTATGTCTACAGAAGTTAATACATCATAACATATACCATTTCTAAACCTGATTACTTTTACATGAGAATTATTATTTTGATTTTTAACTTTATCTTTAATAGGAACTGGTTGAAAAAACATATCATTCGGATATTGAAACACAACTGTAAATATTCCAGTTTTAGGTCTAAACGTTTGAGTATTAAATTTATATACTATTTCCCGCTCTTCTTCTTGTCTAAATTTTCTAGCGGATTCAGCTTTAGGGTATTCTGAATTTTCATCATACATAGCTGATGGATATAAAGATGTGGCATCAAAAGCCATTAGAAATTCATTTTTTTGTTCAAGTAGTTGATTTGAAATTTTCTTACAAATTTCAGTTTTATCTCCTAAATCTCGATACTGTTTCATTAAATCTATTAAATTATTTCCAGGGGACAAAGCCCCACCAGCGTAGCGACCAAGGGACAAAGTCCCCCCAGCGCAGCGACCAGGTAAATACTGTTTTAATATTGGTAACAAGATGCTACAAAATGGCGATATGTATTTTCTTATATTTGCTGAAACTCTTCCACCTTTAACAGATTTTCTAATATAATTTCTAGCCCATAAATCTATATGTGAATGAATATTTATATTGTCATTTTGTACGCTTTTCATCCAACCGTTAAATGTTAAAGCAGAGGATGTCAAATTAGTAGTTATATCTTCACCAACTAAATCCTGCATAACATTATTATATTTGTAGATACAAAAAGCTAAAGAAAGAATATCGTTAACTAAATATGGTCTCCATTCATTTTCTTTTTCTTTATAATTTTCATGTGTTATGTCTCCAATTTCATAATTTAATTTGCACACATTCATAGGAATTTTAAAATTCTCACACCATTTAGAAAGACTTGTTTTTACATGTTGATAACTACATTTCATTATAATAGTTTGAAGTGCTAATTTACCTGACGGTGAATCTTTTTTCATATTGTTTTTAAATCTAAGAGATTTTTGAATATATCTACTAACACATTCAGTTGTATAAGGATTTTGTAATGAAGCAGTCAATATTCCTCTTGAAGTTTTAAGAGGCGGTTTAGATAATTTAAAATTAGCTTTTATCGGAAAATAGGAATCAAAACCTGATGAATTGTGAGCTATTAAAGTTACTCTCGAATAATTAAATTTTCCAAGAGTTTTAAAAAATTGATGGATCGGACATACGTCCTCTGGGTTTCCCCCGATCGAACATTCATCATCCTCAGTTCTCGTAAATATTTTCACACAATTTTGAAGTTTATTAAATTCTAATTCAGTTAAATTATTATACTCATTAATCTGTTTTTTAAGTTTTTTAATTTCATCTTCATCTTTTGATCGTTTAATTTTAATCATATCACTTAACAAACGTGTTTCTAATTCTTTCAATCTTTGTTTCGGTAAGCAACATATAAATTTATTAAAATTAATAGCTCCTACAGCATAAGGAATAGGATGAGCTGTTGAACAGTTAGGATCAGGAAAAGTTTCGAGATCCCAAATATATGTTGAACTATAGTCAATTTTTTTCTTTGTTATGATTTTATATGGACGCGTTGTTAGATTTTCATCAGTAACTGTTTTATATATGGGTTTGAAATTATTTTCAATTTCTCTAATAGCTTTTAATTTATGAGATTTATTAATTAAACAATAGTGACCAATTGTTGAACCTGCGTGAAAATAATTGTAATAAACATAATTATGAAGCGTTTCAATTCCTCTAGGATTTAAATGACGATTGGCAGGACTATAATATTGAACGCATTCTCCAAAATATTTATTGAATTGAGAAAATTTGCAGTTTGACATTACTCCTGTTCTAGATGTGGCTTTCTCTTTATATAAAAAATTATTAAACATTTCTTTCATCATTTCTCCTTGTTCTTCATTAAAACCTCGTAAAACATTATAACATTTAATGAAACAAAAATCTTCAGAAGGAATATAACAATATTCACCAAAATATTCTATGATTCTATATTTCATATTAATCCCTGCCCCTCTATGCGATCTTTGTACTAACTTCATTCCAAAATCTTCATATTTAATATTACCTGTAAAAATCCATTCGTTAGCATCGGATTTCTCATCCAGATTCGAAAACCATGTTTCAAATGATTTTTTATTATAGAAGGTTACGTAAAAATTTTGAATTATATTTTCCTGATCTTTAACAACTTTTCCAAGTAAATTAATAATTTTACCATTTGCTAAAAGTTTCCGCATATCATTTACTACATTAATAAAAGATACATTTTCATATTTAATTTCATTTGGATTAAATAAATTACATAAATCATCACCAAGTTCATCCTTAATTCTATCATCAAAAAAGATATCACTAATAGGAGTTTCTAATATTTCTTTTGTTCCACGTTTCTGTTTTTTAGTATTACGTCTAATACTACGCCTAGTACGTTTCTGTTTTTTAATACGTTTACTACGTTTACTATGTTTAATTTGCGCATCAAACTCAGCAGTTTGTTTCTTGATTAATTCATCAATCCTAGACGTTTGTCCGAGAGACATTTCACGATTCATATTTTTTAAAAGAAAAAATGAATTTTTACATAGAACCTCGGTTCCGTTTTTACATATACACAGGAATATGTAATTGATGTAATGTTCCTAATTCATGTGTTGTTAAATGTTCCTTCTTAACCAACCACCATAAATTATTATACGCCAAAAATACTCGGAAACTTCTTAAACAAAGTGGAAAGTCTTTTGTTTTAACACACGGTTTAATACCATGTTTTGTTTTATAATCTGTAACGAACGCTACGTATTTATGATGATAATAAAATCTAGCTTCTTTCTTCGAATTTACAGGATTTGTAGGATGACGATAATCTTTTAAAACTGGTACATGCTCTATCTTATAATCATTCAACATATTTTTTTTATTTTTATTAACAAAAAATTTATAAGAAAAAATTATTCGTACACTCCGTTCGGTCACTCCGTTCGATCACTCCTCGAAAATATTTTCTATAACTCTTTCATGAATTTTTTTATCAATATTAATTGTAATGAAGCCATAATCTTTTGACCAAGCATTGTTACACGATTGTTTAAATTCATCTTTATTTCTTACACATAAATCTCTTAACAAATCACTTAAGTTTCTTGCATTTATTTCAAATAGTATAAATAAATAAATTGCATTCTTTCTAATAACACTTCCGTCTAATGAATACATACTTTGTGTTAAATAAAAAACACTACAGTTATTATGTCTACCTCTTGTGAAATAATTTCTCTGAACTGACTGATTTCTATCATTAACACAATCATCAAAAATTACACAATGTTTCATTGTTTTATCTAGTTTACTAGGATCTTGCATATTACCACTATCATCTATTAATTGTATCTTTATATGGTTATTTTTATTAGATTCTACTAACTGATTATTTTTTGCTGCTTCTTCACACCACGAACTTATTTCTTCTTCATCTTCAGATTTTTCATATTCTTTGAATAATGAAGCAATTGCTGTTTTTTTAAGATTATTTTCAAATCCATATTTTAAAAATTGATAGACGGGTTGTTCTGCCGTTGTTGTATAAATTATAAGATTGTTATAATCCAAAAAATTTGGAGTCGTTAAAATTTTAAATAATAGATATGTTTTTCCACATCCTGATCTTCCACAAATAACTGACAAAACTTTATTAGATAAATTTGGATGATGATTAAATTTAAGTTTTTTTTTATTTAATGGAGGTAGTTCACTCATTTTTTAATAAAAAAATTTTTTTTTATTTTTTTTATTTTTTGTTTCTAAAGAAGAAGAAAATTAAACTTCTCTAGCTTCGCGTGGGAGTTTATACCTCTCGAACCAAAAGATCTATCATAATCTCTTCACCTCCAAAATTTATTTCTTGTCCTTTCTCATCAGTGATTCTAATGCCAATGTTGTTAATAGTTTTTCTTGTAATAGGAAAATATATTAATGTTTATGGAATTACATTTAATCTATAACCAATGGGTACAGTAAAAGCTGGAAAACTGAATATTAAATTTGATAATTTACCATTTATATATCCTCCTTCAATAATGTCACCATGTACAACAATTGAATTTATTTCAGTTATTTTTGGAATCTTCTCACCTAAATGATAACCTTAACTATAGGTTTGTTTATTAAATCCTAATAGCTTTGACAATGATCTATCATGATTAAAATCAACTTGATGATTTTCGTCTAAAGTAAGAGAAAATTTATTAACTGCCGGTTCAACAGCAAAATGTAATTGTTTCTTATCTTTAAATGGTATACCTAAATGTCTCTTAATTTCATTTGATATTGTTTCAACTTCGTAAGAACCAGGAAGAAAAGTTAATATTTTCCATGTTTTGCCTTTATCAGTAGAATATCTAAATTGATCATTCACATCTTTTATAACATTTTGAATAGTGTTAAATGTAGAGAAACTAGTCAATGCAATTTGATAATTTTTATTTTGTTCCAAATGTAGAATGGGTTCTAAATTACAAGTGTGTGATGAAGTAGTTGTTATAATTTTTAACGTCGTACTAAATTTTGATGAACCCAAAATCTCTGTCAAATTTTCTAAATGATTATTAATTTTGTCTAAATCTGCTGAACACATTTTTTAGTTAAAATTTTGAATAAATATTTTTTTATAAAAAATTAAAAACAACAACATATTTCAGCTACACTTTTATAATCCTCTTCATTTAGAATATTCTTTTCTAACAGTCTTTTCAATATAGCATGAATTTCATTGAAACTAGAATTATGTCCTTCTTTTATTGCAGATATTAAAATATTTAATCTATTTAGTAATTCTTGTGGTTCATCTGGTAAGAATACAGTTGTTTCTGTTTTCTGTTTTTCAGATAAACCTTTTCCTACTTTAGGTGCCGTTGGTAATAAATTTTCTAATTGTTTATAACGTCTAAGAGATTTTACTGCACCAACTCTATCTAACATAGCTTTATATTTTATGAGATCTTCTACAGCATAATTATTTAAATCTGCTCCTCTTAAAAGATTAACAAAATTTCTATCTAAATTAAAAGGAGATTTATCTGGTGAAAAAATTAAACCACGAAAAGGTTGTGGAAATATTTCTTTTTGTCCGAGATAAAATCTAGGTATTGTTTTTCCATCTATAAATGAAATAGAATGTTCAAATTGCATAGATTTTGGTAATTTCTTATTAATGTTTGATTCTAGTAATCCATAGTCATCTAATATAGTTTTGTGCTCTGGATCTGTTATATCAATTTGTTTATCATTATTTGTAAGTTCTTTTTCAAGAGTTTTAAATGGTTTCATAGTTTTTTCAAAATCAGTTTTTACTTGTTCGGTTTGTTGCATTTTTTAAAACATATCAGATTGAATACCAGCTTTTATCATTCTATGTTGAAGATGATTTTCTTTCATAATATTTCTTTGTTTTATTAACTCTTCTAATTGTTTTATTCTTTTAAAATTATCAGCTCTAATTTTATCCATTTTTAAAATATAATATTTGAATTTTGTGGAAACATTGGAATACAACAAAAACATTTTACTGAACAAATTATTTTTTTATTGCTTTGTTGTCTGACATCTTTTCGTTTAAAGTTTTCTCGTTTGAAGTTTTGTTTAATAAAGTTTTGTTTAATAAAGTTTTGCTTAAATTTTCGCTTAAAGTTTTTAGCTCTTCTAAGAAAATTTTATCATTTTCTTCATTAGAAATTTTAGCATCACTAGAAATTTTGCCATCCTTTTTATTTTTATCATCAACTTTTTCTGTCTGTGATTGAAATGATATTTGATTTACTTCATTAGCTATTTGATCAAATTTTTCAATCTCATCTAACGTAATAACATTATCATCACATACTCTCTGAAAGTAGTAATGTAGTTTATCATAGACTTCTTTAATATGTAAATGCTTAGTTTTTAATGATTTTCGTTTCTTAGTTATTAAAGATTTATCTAACATTGTAACAAGTGAAGTTGCAAAAACACCCGTACCTGTTAAAGCTGTAGCAACTACTGGAATTACTAAAACACCTGAAGATATAACAATTGTTAAAGCACCTAAACTTATTGTTAAGAATATGCCAATTCCTTGTGTTACATTCTTAACTTTAGTCCATCTCTTTCTTAATTTTTTATAATGCTCTAATCTTAATAATAATTGAGATTCTTTATCTTTCATATACCTAACTCTATCTTTGTGTTTTTCTTTATTCATTTTTTCAATGTTAATCTTTTCAATGTCCATTAAAGTAGAACTACGTTCATATGATAACGAAGGATATATTCTTGAGGTTCCTTCCATTTCTGAAGTTCCTTCCACTTTTGTTTCTTCCATTTTTAAAGAAATATTTTTAATCACATGATATATTTTAAAAACCTGAAAAATGGATTTAAAAGACGTTTTTAAAAATACTAATTTTCGGTGTCCTAGAACGGTCATGATTTTGGCGGCGGGTGAAAATTGTAATTCTCAAATTTTGAGATTCTTAACTTTTATGATTTTTTCGGTGTCCTGGAACGGTCATGATTTTGGCGGGGGGTGAAAATTGTAATTCTCAAATTTTGAGATTTTGAAAAATTTGAAAATTGGGTATTTTTAAAAACGCTTAAATTTTCGCCCTTCGGCCTTCAGCCACGTGAAATTTGAAGTCTACCTAAATTTTTGAAATTTTTTGAAAATTTGATTTTTTGAAAAAACCCGCAAAAGTGTGACATCCGGCGCAAGCGAAGCGAAGCAAAGCGAAGCAAAGCGAAGCGAAGCGAAGCGAAGCGTCGCGCCGGATGTCACACTATATACTACTTAGGACAGTCATTCACAGTGCACATTCCCTCCTAACAACATGGCTTCTTTATCAATCAACATTGAAGGAAATATAGGTACCGGAAAAACCACGCTTTTAATTTTAAGTAATTTTAAGTAACCACAATTTTAAGTGAGATAGTGGCATTGTTTTATGTGAAATAGCCTACTATTCCATGGATTAATATTCTGCGTCTATTTGTACCAGTCATTGACAACTACTTTCCAATTTTTCAACGCTGGAATACGAATTGAAATTTGGTTCACAGAGTCATAATCGAAAGTAGTCGGTGTACTGATTGGAAGAACATTTCTAGAATTCAAAGATGAAAATTCGAATTATTGGATAAGTTCTCCTCCTAACGGTCAAGAAACCTAGCACTCTTCTGGAATAAACGCATCGAAAGCTTCTTTAGCTACAGTCATTTATCAGATAAATGAAATGTCGTTGGAACTCTTCAATTAATCACTATATGACTTACATGACATAGCGTGATGATATTTTGGAGGCTCATATTCGAAAGCATGCGAAGGTTTTGAAAATTGTTCAAATAAAATGAACAGGGGAATCCTTCAAAGTAAAATGCTTACTGTATGATTTCTTGGCCTCTGATTTCAAGCTGGACTAATGTACTATGTGTTCTGTAAATGGACATTGCAAGTTGCATATGTGTCTGATTATACTCTTGATTGATTATAGGAGCGATATTTCAAAATGATGTGCGTACAGAACGCTTTAAAGGATTTCTTTCTCTGCCATCCTGTCGCTGCACTATTTTAGAAATTCACTGTTGCTTTTGTGTACATGATTTTTGGACAAGGGGCAACAATCCAGTTCACAAATTGACTTGATAATTGAAAATGCTAACCAGAAAGCAAGAAAACCAGTCCACAAAATTTGCATTTTGCCCCAACTAAGTTCCAGAGTGTGCCTTAATTTTCATGCAATTTCCATTCTAGTACTTTCTATGGTATTGTTCATTTCTATGCATTCTACTGATATACTGACATTCCATTACTAATCCGTCAACCAAAAGTAAAGATGAATGAATAGTAACTTTATTTTCATAACCCTCACGTCAAGGTGTCATTTTTGCCCTAGTCATCGAAAACAACGTGATTATTTTTCCTAGAGAGAGGTATTTAGCAACGCCATTGTACCCATGATTTAGCACCGTGACACAATTGTAGACCCATATGAGACATTTTTTCAAGTGCTTTTTGATGGGAGCTTAGAAGGGGCGCTTATTAGAGATCAGACTTCATGTATTCTTAGCATTGTGGTGCTCTAATGGGCCTCATGGGGCTATAATTAGAGAGGCAGTGTATATTGCGAAACAATTAAATCGGCGGTAAGTATGCACGCGAGGAATGATGTATTGTCCTGAAGCTGCCCTATGACAAATCACCTTGTTCAAAATATGATCAGATTGTGTTGCAGCCTGATATAGCATCATTGTCATATTATTTCTCCGGGACTCGAGTCGTTCAAGGCACTCATTCCTGCAGTTGGAGCCATACAGTAGTCTATGGAAGCGGTTTTGCAATACTTGCAGATGATGAGAATCTTTTTTTGTCAACCCCACAAATAAAGGTGAAGCATACTCCAAAATCGAGCGCATTATGCCATAATACGCAGTCTTCAGATACGAATCATTAACATGTGGTCTTAAAAGTCGAAGAGGAAAAAGTTCAAGCCGATTTTGTGACTTTGTCTGTGATCAGACCATGTACAGTTAGAATTCAGACTACACCCAAAATAATCATTTTTCAATCTTGGTTATGTCAGATACATACATGGGTTGACAATCTCTGAAGCTCGTCACAAGTAGAAACTTGCTTTTACTCTTATTCATGGGTAGTTCGTTACGAAAGGACCATTCTATAATGACGTCATGAATTTGTCGGACTTGACTCGTGCATGAGTTGCGATAAATTGAGATGCTCACAGTTATATCATCGGCATACATAGTCAAGCAACTGCTTCTATCAGGAATGGTTAATGAATCCATAACTATAGAAAAGATGAACGGTCCTATTACGGAACCTTGTGGAATTCCTGATGTAACACAAGACAATGCGCTGCATTCGGTACCAACCTGAACATAGTGAAAGCGATTTTCGAGGTAACTCAAAATCCACAGAACAAACTCCATTGGCATTTTACAGTCGATCATGCGCTTGATAATGATAGCATGCCTTAGACGATCGAATGCTTTGGATAAGTCATATGACATCACCTGTACTCCGATGATATTTGGATCATCCATCGAACTTGCAATGTGATAATGCAGAGTAATCAATGCACAAAATAGTTGATGAACCGGGGCGAAAACCATATTGATGGTCACTATAGGCCTCAAGAAGAAATGGCTTTGCATATTGCAGAACGATTCCCTCAAGTATCTTCATGGGAATGGGAATGATGACTGAATGGGAACAGACTGATAAGCCTGATGTCATCCGCAGACAGTTGGTTTTCGGGACTGGTGTGACCTTAGAAATCTTCCATAACACTGGTACATTTGAAGTTCTGATCGACAATTCGAAAAGAGCGGGCAATGGTTTATATAACCGCGTAGGTACTTCGGGTGATGATTTGCGACTCCGCAAGGACTTTAGAAATTTTCCAATTTCTGTTTGTGTTGTCAGAGAAACGCAAAATTTTTCCTTTTCTGAGAATATTTTGTTTGATTTGCAAATCAGGACATATGATTTTCAGTAATCGCGGCATATTTTGTCTAGGCTTTCCCAATTGAAACATTCTCAGTTTCTGGGGATCAGCAAATAATTCCAAATCAGTAAATAGGTCATTGAATTGTTCCTCATCGTAAGCCTTTCTTTCCGACACTGTTTAATATTTTGATACCAGACACATTCAAGTTGTGTGCTCTGATATTACGCTGATCAATTTCAGACATTATTTCAAAAGGTATCTCAATCGTCGTTCTACTCAATTGCTTCTGAATATTAGATATTTTCCCCTCATGGTCTGCAGTTATAGAACGAAGATTTGCCATTCCAACTTCCATTTTGGTGACCTGAGCTGTCAAAGTCTGCAAAGAGTTAGATAGATTAAAAATCTCGTTTTGCAGAGAAGCTAGTACTTCATCTTTAGCTGCCGTTATAGCTGCGGTAATCAACTGATTGATGTCTGCTAAGGTGACACCTGTAGCAGAATTAGATCTTGTTGTTCTAGTATTCACACGTCTAGCTGGAGAAGTCATAGTTGGATACTGAATGTCAATGCAGAAGACTTTTGGCTATCTGAAGTAATTCTAGTTGATGTGGCAACCAGAAAATCGATAATCGGTAAATCTCCGAACAGGGGATATCTATACGACGTATTGATGTCAGCTGATCAACAGCTGAGACAACAAGAACACACACGCTCAAGAGAGAACGCACTAACCAAAGGAATGCTGCAACCGACACTCTGATGACTTGGTAATCGATGAGACACTATCTACCACCAGAACCAGACACGGACACAGAGGCAACCAACACGATGTTTTTTACACGATTATAGAATCTACTTCGACAGTTCGAACGATATTACGAAATCATTATCACCTCAAACCCATGTATGATAATGTTTAACTTAGCATTGAGTTTCTAATAAAATGCGTCAACTTCCTTGTCCTCAAGGATCTGCTTCATATTCAGCTTTGTCCAAGTTTGATTTGGTCTTTCAAGTAGAACTTCTGAACGAGTCCGTAACTCATCCACAGTGATATAATCGTCTGCTGTGAAGGTATAGATGCAGCTTTGGTAGATCATATTCGTCACCGCCACCTCCCATTCATCAGATAGTAGATGATAAGGCAGCTTCAGTGGTGTAATGTAGGAGGAGACGCAATTGTTTGGATAGATTTCCGACGCTGTATTACTGGGCAGATATCGATAGAAGCTCATTTTAACATGACACAAAGCTAACTTCCAGAAACTTTGCTTAAATCAAAAACTTAAAATATGAAATAAAAGCAGCTTCTTTATTCAAACACCAGTTGGCCAAAGCCCATATTGCCACGCTTCGCATGACCCATTACTACATCATCATCAGCTTCCTCAGTATCACACTTACCTGACAAAGTCATCAAATCCGTCGTTGCTACAATTACATATTCGTAGCGCTCACAAATCAGCAGGGCAACTCGGTCACCAATGTTTACAGAGTGAGCCTCCTTGCCACAGTTAAACACCAGCATTCCCAGTGTAGTCGCGGTCAATCACACCGACGCCAACGATTAGCTTGTGAATCAGAGATCAACCGGAGCGAGGTGCGATACATCCATAACAGTCGGGTGGTAATATAATTGAAATGTCCAACGAGACGAGACCATTATCACCCGGCTCAATTGCCTTCCTCTCCGCAGCATACATGTCCAACCCGACGAATAGATCATAGATAGATAGGCGGCTAGATAGTTTTGCACGTGGTGACATAAGTTGGCTATAAAGTCGCGGTGGTGTTGTACATCTTAGCGAAACCCGCTTTCCACTCTTCTTCTTCTTCGCCTCTTCCACCAGCGCCGATTGTTGCGGTATGAGGACAACTGCGTCTGATGGCAGGCTTGTCATGATTGTAAATGAGAGAATGGAATACTCGATTTATATACGGTGATATCTCTGTAGTTAGGGAAACGTGTTGCCAGCCAATGCGGCTCCACAAACCTGTCAGTAAAAATCCTTATTGATTTCTTCAATCACCTCGAGATCAGACCACTCCTACTACTCCACCGTCTCTAAACGCTGTATTTTGGTTGGTGGGACATCATCGTCTGCATTCAAATCCACTTCATCATCAAGCCAACAACGCCAAGCCTCCTGCACCTGTGGCAACTTAACACCATTACCATTTGCTATGGAGTGTTTTGAGGCGTGCGGATCACTAGGGTTATTCACATGAGTTGCAGAAAACCTCCGTGTATTGTGGCACTTTGCATGTTGATGCCTTTCGCATGGACTCCAGGATTCAGACAATATATATCCAAGTCGGGATGTCTAAGAAATTGTAAAAGACAGCAAGCGGCCATCTCCCTGATACGCACTTGGTTGAATACAATCTGAGCATTTCCTTTGTGCTGTTGTATCTTGTGATCATTGAAGGCTTGCATTTTTGATCGTTTCAGTCAGTTTCTGCTGCTTTGAAGCAAGAAGCATTTCATTTTCAGATTTGACAAATGCCGATGAATGATTAGGTAACTGCTTTCAACCCAGACATTGCGCAACTTTCTCTGTTCAGACGAATTCTTCACAAAAGGTTGATCTTTCTTTGAAGAAAACTTTTGGCCGCCAAAGAGCTGAAGGTAAAATATATATCAGCTGTGACTGAAATATCACTGTTGGTGTACACCTCAGTCAAGAGGACAGATTCAGGATTAGAAATAAGGTATCAATCGCGTTATTCATCCTATTCAATTTGTGCTATCAGTTGTTGAGACACTGCAGCAGCCGTGTGACGACTTGATCGAGATGCCATCGTCACTGAATATGAAATTTACTGCTTTCTGAGCTTCCATAATTCCTTACATACGCAAGCGATGAACAAAGAATTATGGGCCACCTCCTCGCTATCCACGCATCAGACAGCAATAGTACCAGTCAATAGCAGTCAATGCATTTCAATGGTGTGTTGAGCAGAGGCGTAGCGTCCGTCAGGGCATCGGGGCAGTGCCGCAACATATTTCAATCATGTACAATGTGCATCAGTGACCAAACGCTACATCCTATTAGTCTTTATTCATCTTTCCAACGGATGCATGTATAACTGTCGGTGATTTTATCTCTCTTAGGGGCAATCGCTGGAGTGTCGCTGAGATTGCACCGATTGGCCAAAATTTTACACGAGCCACACATGATCAGTAATGGCTCGTTGATGTCATCGACAACTCAGCCAATCTATCAATGTGCAGTTCGCACACGCCAGAACAGCTCGCCGCGGCCACTGCATGCAACCCACGGAGAAGCAATCCATCTCTGTGATTCAACCCCGGCGAAGACAGGGAATTCTTTACGAGTGACTGACTAATCACGGCGTGTCTGACAAACACGTAGCTAATTGTTTACACGCATACCTTCATTTCTTCACAGGGGCGTAGCCAAGAGGGGTCACCAGCGCCATGCCCTCCCCCAACGTTTAAGCAGTGTTGAAAAGCATATGTAAATTTCAAATCTGAATTTTAAAATATATTCTTAACAATTCTCGTTGCACATCGACATTTTTATTTGAAGTACTGCGAACTGACTTAGATTAAGAGGTGCGACTTTCCTCATCTTTGTTAATGTAATTATATCCAGATTTATCATCGAAGAAACATATGGAACAAGTCAAATGACATGATTCGGCAAAACTTTGTCTGAAGCAGTGCATAGATTCTGCACACGTATTATCAATATTTCAAATCATCACTTGAATAGTTCGGGTGTATTTTTGGCTGTGCGCTTGTCGGTTACAGTGTATATAGGCTAATATTTATATTTACCCAAAGACAATAGTTAATCAACTGTGTTTGAGTTTAGTAAAGTTTACAGTCTCAAAACGTTACAAAGAACTGAATGTTTTATAATATAATTTACCTCCGTAAACGTGAAGGTGCACAGTTTTTGTAATGTTCCTGAGTTATTCAATTTTACTTGTAACAGAGGCCAACCGGAAAATAATAAAAAACTATTTTGTAAAAATATGGAAGAGCTACAATCGAATTTCTATCGCAAAAAATACATTGAAATATTGAGAGCGAGTTCTTTGCACATGTATATTGGTTGACTTGATGCTTATCGAAAGAGGCATCTCATTTTGAGTTAACATCATACAATTCCTTGAACAAGATTGGGCTTTTTGATTATTTGTTCATGTACAAACCAGGGTATAGAAACATTCATCTAATAATTTTGGATGTAACATGTGAATGAGAAGCTAAATCATGAAATGAAAATTGTTTATTATCTTAGAGTTATTTCAGAAAAGCTTTAGGTTCTAATCCGCTTACATGTAGTTGTTATACAAAGTGTTAAAATGTATATTCCTTAAACGTCAATTAAAATCGTAGGAAGTAGGTACTGTGTAATGTAATTAAATACCAGTTTTAAGAATTGCAGTTTATCAGAACCTTGACCCCCAAACTGATTTTTCTGGCTGCGCCAGTGTTTCTTCATTATTTGAATTCTATTGACAGATATCATCATTATTTTATATATTATTGTATATTATTATTATATATTATTATTATTGACAAATATTAGCGGGGTCAATTGACTTAACCGACTTTGATGTAGAAAGCGATATTTTTGAGAAAAACAAAGAAGCAAGCAAGTTCTCTTGTTCACAGTTTTGTGCATCTTAGAAGTATAGGAAAGGTCAGGAGGAACTAGCGGAGTTAGATAGTTCTCATACGATGATGAAAGTCATCCCAGTAGCCATTTATAATAGAATATAATGCTTACTAATTTAAATTATTAGTTAAAGTAGTCCTAAGGAGGACTGATGGCGTTCTCCAATCCGCAAGTGTACAAAGGCAATGCTACTGTAGCCATTGGATTAATCAGCTCTTAAAATAACTCAATGTAGCTTTCTCGTGGCAACGAATTAAAATTGATCAGCTTTGGCCCAATATCTGGTAAAAATGGAAATCTTAAGACTTGTACAATACTACTCATTCTTGCTGTTAATATACTAATACCATAGATTCCAAACACTGCCGTATACACGTTCAAAACAGACGTCTAATATACTGTACCGACTACAGATGCTGATAGTGGAAATACAATAGGACAATGGTCACCATAGGTTAAGGAAATTAAAAATGGATATTATAAAACAACAGGAAACCGATGAATAAAAATTTGGAAAAGTGGAGGTAAAATATGGAAATACAACGATACTACTACACTGATTACAAGTGAACTATATCTGACACTACACAAAGTGGATAATGGTCAGAGTGGATAAGTGGAAAGTGGATAATGGAGGTAAACAATAGAACTACAATGACATTTTACTACACCGAAAGCAATGAAACTATACACACTATACCTAAGACTACACATGGAAAATACTATTTCTTCACTTGAATATGTTATCGCCAGTTTCTTCATCCGTCTATAGTACTTCATGTAATTCCACATTTCTTCATTTGAATTACAATACATCGACCACTACTTCAGCTACCGATTAAGGGATATAAAACATAATACTGCAGTCCGTCAGTCATCAGCAGGTACTCGTCTAGTTGTGTTTCGACCCCTAACCTGAACACTCAAACCCAGACGAGCGGGGTCCCACACATAGTGGCTGACAAAATACTGAATAGGTAATGATATGTCTTGAAAGATATGTGACAAAGATAAATCAGACATCATTCAATTGTTGCGTTTCCCACATGTAAACAGATCCTGTCATTAAATTCATCCCATCAATAAATACAGTATGCTTTTGCGATCCTCACATGTAAACAAATCCTGTACATCAATCTTTGCCTTTTCGATTTCCACAAGTAAACAGATCCTGTTCATCCTCGAATCCCATAAAGATGTAATCGCTGTGGGTGAATATCAATAAGGGAGTGCATTTCGCCATTTTTCGTGTCCCCACGCTGTAGCGACCTGTCGGTTTTGATCTGCTGTCCAACCTGACGTCACTCGACTCTGCGCTTATAAGATGACTCATTCACATAACAGATGAAGTTCGAAGACTGCAAGACGGTTGTTTGCACTGCAACCAATAACTGCTAAGTGAACAAAATTACCGGTTTTCACTGTCCCCACGGTCGAAGTGTCAACACTTCTGAGACGTGCGTCAATCCCGTTTGAGGTAAGCATGCTTGATTGAGTGTTAGCGACTATACATACACAAGTAGTCGTTCCAATATGATGTATGTTAGTTGAAAACGTTTAGGACAGAAAGACGAGCGCTTTTGTATTTGTCCCCAAACTTAACTTATTTACGTTACCAAGTCCACATTCATCTCAAAATGCAAGATGCCATAGTTGAAATTTGCTGGCACTGTCTCAAGATCTTTAATACATCATGCTTTAAAAGTTTGACTCAAAATTAATCATTGTTTATACATCATACGATTATCCTTCATTGATAAGTGTTCTTAGGTGCAAGTTATGGATAAGATACTAATTTACGTTACCATGATTGTGAAGCTTAGGTGAAGGAGCTTCTATTCCTGTGCGATATATATATATTTCTAGAATGTACTTATGTCAAAAATTCGTTCACTGTGTTTTTCGGACTCGTCTTCATGGAGATAGAGACAATAATATTTAAAAACTAATTTACGTTGCTGTACACATTACTAATTTACGTTACATCACGTAAATTAGTGGTTTCAGAAAGTTTTAGTTTTCAAGCATTTTTCTGAATAAATATACCAGGGCCGACTTCTTAATGTGACACGTACACTTGCTATGGACCATCCATCAGAGTCAGTGCAGAAGAAGGTCCTACATTTTACACAGACATGCAAAATTACTTCAACATTTAAACTGTTTTATAATTTGGAATTAATTTCTAATGTAGGTACTGTATTTGTGATATGTAAGTCAGAAAAATTCTACTGATATTTTTTGTTGCAATTTGATTTGTGATAGAGATACAGTGACATAGAATGCAGGAATCATAGAGTTATTAGGTGTATGTTATTTAGCAGAATACTGTAATCCAATACAATTTGTCAGTGCACATGTGGAAATTCAGCAATAGAAATGCTCAAGCGTAACAACGATTTATCAGTAATAATCATAGCAGGCCAATAACCCTAGAGGTAGTACTAGCATTTATAAGGGTATTCCATGATCTCTGCAAATCAACAAGATGTACATTTGGTATGTAGGCATATTGTTCTATTGCAGATCAATGGCCAAATCACGCGCCGAGATTCAAAAGGCATATAGAGAGAGGAAAAAACAAGACGCACAATACATGGAAAGAGAGTCAAAGCGTGTACTCAAGTATTATAAAAAGACCACTGAAATATCTTATCGGACGTTGAGAAAACGAAGAAGAGATGGGAGAATTAGGTGGCATAGGTTCTATGACAAACAAAAATCTAAGGACAATTCAGCTACCCTTGATGATCTTCCAAACGAAATCCGACATGATGAATCCCAGACTCCAAAGAATAGAACAAGAAAGCGAATCTCTAGGGCGGTGGCAAGAAACCACAAAAAGATGAAAACCCTATCAGTAAAATTACAACAGGCGATTCGTCTGGGTGCTCGCTGGAAGAAGCGATTTCAAAGAGTAATGACAGATTCGGTCAGTAGTACTGTTGACGGTCTGGATAATAACTATTCTAATGACGATCCTGATACTTCCTTTACGTTCATTTCACCAAAATCTAAGGTTGACAGACGACTCGAACGTCTTCGAGTTGAAAAAATTGCGTATCCAGAGTACAAAGAACTTCTCTTGAATGAAACTGTCGTACATGAGTTGTCTGAAAATAGAGAATCAACTAAGCGACTCACAGCTCCAAACATGATCGCCAACAGTCAGTTTATTCAAAAGTACAGACTGAGGCATTCAGCAGCAAAATTACGCGAATTTCAAGAAATGTTCAAAAGCAAAACTCTCTTGAATGTAATTGAAGGTTACTACTATGACAACATAAACGAAAATGAAGAATACTCATTGATCTCATAAAAGGTAAGTTGAATTCTGCTGAAGAAGACGA
This sequence comes from Prostheceraeus crozeri, assembly GCA_907163375.1. NCBI lineage: Eukaryota > Metazoa > Platyhelminthes > Polycladida > Euryleptidae > Prostheceraeus > Prostheceraeus crozeri. Next base: position 99,884 of record CAJQUW010000272.1, read on the forward strand.
GTAACTTTCTCTAAGAAGAGTAATTTACACTAATGAATAAAATGTCTAATTTTTTGGCTGTTTATTTAATCAATCAAACAGTGAATCAACTGAAATGCAACATAGGCCCTATTGCTTATTTATTTGTTAGTGACATAGACTGATAATTATTTGATTGTATTGTATTACGCAAACGTACGACAAATGTGTAAATTCCTATTAAGGCATCTTTGTAGAGCATCCAGGTTATCTATATACTGAAGTAGGCCTATACTCACGCAAATCATCAGCAAAATCATCGCCAATTGCTTTATTTGAAATGACTTTTCATCTGTTAGACGGCACTTGTACCAAAAGAAGCCCATCTTTTTGAGCTCCCATAAAGATGGATGGAGGAGACTGAGGACAAAACAAAAGTCAGAATCCACCGGAAGCATCGCGCCCAAATTATTCGACTGCTGTGCTTATAAACAGATAATTCTAGACTTGCATACAAAAACATTTGTGCGTATTTGCAAAGTGTATTTTGCAACATGTTCTCCATTAAATTTGTATTTCAAGCATGATTTTTTTGATTATGGAATGAACTGCTGGAAATGTACTTAAATCTATAAGCCAGCTCTGCTAGGATAAGAGAAGGGTAACGTAAATTAGGCAAAACATGGCTCCGTAATAGACGCAACCTTAATACATCGATAAACACGCGTCCTATGGGTTAAATAAACTAGAAACTCTTTCAACCTTACGTTTGAAAGCCGCAATTAACATTTGAATAATGATAAAGAAAGATCAAACAGAGTAGTAACGTAACTTAGTCGAGCATGTAATTCACATATTTTAAACCATTAGATATAGAATCCTGACATGCAATTGAGTTCTAAAAATGTCATGTATCTGTCACTCAAGACATGATTTCGATGATCTACCAAAATGAGCACTTTTCGAAAACCTCTAATTTTAGATAAAAATTTACAGCAAATGCACTCACTTATTGATATTCACCATGTGTGATAAATATGTAATCCGCCTTTACACAAACTTCGCCTCATACATCAAGACTTAAGAATGGCAACTCTCTCATCTCCCGTAAGCCACGCTAAGCGCTCTGTATTCACTCTTCACCGCCCGCCGTATGATGGCTACAAGTCATTGTTAGTCGTTTATTCACCTATGCAGCAAGGCATTAAGGAAAATGTGAGTCGTTTGTTGGTCGCGTGCCTCATTGAAATTCACAGAGTGAAGTGAATTGTCGAGCCGAGAAAAGACCATATTTGTGAAGCGATTCATTATGCCTTGTGAGAGCCTTTTCTGTGTAACTCATCAAGTCATGCTGAGAATAACCTCTAGATTTCATGATATTTAGTGTCTTGTTAGTTTTGTGTACAGCGTCTTGTAACTTCGAGCATATTCTACAATATCTGACTACCTGCGACGCGAATACATGAAGGGCCATCTGTAATGGGATCATGCTCTCCGGAAAAGTCAGTTGCACCACAGAGAAAGAGAAGTCATCTACCTTGTGATACTCTGTGAAGTCACCTTGTGTCTACTCTAGTCACAACAAGTGGTCCTCTCACCTGTGCTCATATGGATGACGCAGCACGTCACACTCCAAATGTCAGATGACATTCTGTATCCCTTTCTATCGTACACTTCCGGAGGTATAAAGTTGGGAATTCCATAGTAGCCATGAACTGACTGAACAAACTCAGTTTCAGCCGATGGTTGACACGACAATCCAAAGTCAGTCAGTTTAATGAATCCTTCTCCATCCAACAAGATGTTTCCAGAATGAAGGTCTCGATGGATTATGTGTTTGCTGTGTAGGTATTTTACACCTTCAAGGATTTGCCGTGTGTAACTTGAGGAGATTTGTTCTGTAAAACGTTCTTTCTTCTTTATGGCGGCCATCAATGAGCCCTGCGGAAGAAATCAGATTACTTGCAATCAATCTTAATAAAGCGGCATGATTTAATGACAAAAATTTCCATATAAAAGAAACATGCTAAATAATTCAGGTGCATTTTCAAATGAAAAGGGACGAAGGGCCAATTTCACAGAACAACACAATGTGAATATTGTGAGAATATTTCGCTCACCCCAGGCATATATTGCAAGAATATTTTAATTGAGTCGCCGTCTTCTTGTGCTCCAATGTATGAAACAATGTGCTTGTGTTTCAGGAAAGAAAAGAGATAAATCTCATGTTTGAATGACTTGATCCTGGTCTCTTTGGTATCACGTAGTTCTTTCATCGCATATAGCAATCCACTCTTTCTATCCTTGCATAAACTGACTTCTCCAAATCCTCCTTTTCCCAATGTCTTGACTTTCTCCCATTCTATAGGTTCAATGTCCTCTGAAATTCGAATAGAAGAATACATTCTTCTAGATTAGACATCTTCTACAGTAAGAAGTCACAGCAAGGAGCCTTCCAAACGTAAAATTAAATGTAGGCCCCGAAATTATGCACTGGGAGTGGCTTTACGATATCTATCACGAAATGCTGAACAAGCAATTCGCACGCATTCTTAGATGCCTAATGATGTGAGAATCGACAAATTATTGTTAATCATTCCACATCAATTCATCAAATGACCAGTGGCTGACTTTCTTAAAGTCACAGACAAAGCAGAATAGGGAGGACTGCCAGACGCAGACGTTTACGGGTGCTTTACAGAGTCGTTTTATGGTGCGCTGTTGACCGTTTCTCATCAGCTGATAAGATCGATGAGTGAGTGGGCGACCGCGAGATGAGAGGGACATCTGATCCATGGGGCGTTCGCAGATTAAAAATTCATCGTGACACTTAACTGCATATGGAGTTGTATTATGCTTTTGATAATTTATTGCATCTTTGCGTTAACTAACGGCTAAAGTGACTCAATGATGATCACCGCTTTATTTAATAGGTTCATACTTGTATCCCTGAAATTGATTTTTATGTTACAACGGATTTTGATTAGGCAGTTGCATCATAGATCAAAAATTAACCATCACTATTGATAAAAACTTAATCTACCCCCCCCCCAAAGTGAGAGAATTCTTTAATAAATTCAAATTAGCTGAATTTTCTCCAGGATACATTTTGGTCAAGTCAAGAAAGAAAATTAACTATAATGCAGCTGTACATGTATTTGGAAAGTATGAGCACAATCACACGTTTTGTACAATTGTCTAGTCATCAATTTTCGCTTGCTTTTTTGACTCAATTGTAGAGACAAATCTTTGCCGATTTTTCTCATGTAGATCGACATACTTCTTTTCAAACAATCAATACAAAAGAATGGCGCTCTCCATCGCCATTCAAATCAACATCATGTTGGTGAAAAAAAGTGTAGGGAAAATATCACACAAGGTCATGATTTTTTCAAATATGCGTTATCTGAACTTCACTTACAAATTCTTGTCAGATTGGAAAAAATTTGCAAATCGTCTGATTAGTCTCTCTGAATTCTTTATAATGTCAACGACACATTTACTAGGGAAGAAAAGGCCATTTCAATTTTTCAAACTTAAAGGATCAATCGGTTTGACAGAATCATTGTCAACGAGAGCAAATCTACAATTGTAGCTTGACATACGTACAATGACTTCTCTGACAATAAAGCCATCGATGTAGGTAAGTACAGCATCGCAAAAGCGGCAATCGTTCAAGTCGCAGTTACAAACGCAACTTTTTGATCGAATTTGCTATCTTCAAACTCTGCTGCTGAATTTTCTGCGAGGTCAGTGGACGATAGTTTTTGAGTATGGTGCAAATTGATGCAAATTTCAAAATCTGGAGTTGACACATTCATATTTATGCCTTGCGAGAGAATTTTTGAGCTTCCAAATAGTAGCCAACGATATGCAGAGCGAAACTGCACAGCCGAAGGTTTCACAGTCCATCCATCTCTCAATCGGACTGCCTATAAAAATGATTCCAGGCTGTGCTGATGGTCATTCCACATCAAATCGTCAAATTTCGGAAAAAGTGAGTGGCAAAGGTTCTCAAATTTTCATGAAATTCACAAATTTTCATTGTTTAGTTCTATATAGATGAAATCCAAAGGACTTCGGAAAAATTCTATTGGGAAGGTGACTTGCGTGGCTTTGACTTATTCGAATTTGTTTTATTTTTAGAGAATTTATGAAGAATCACATGCATCTATAACGGCCTACGTCACTGGTCTAACAGCGACGTTGAGGAAAATTCTTCGTGGACTACTTAATTGCGGAAAAAGTTTGATCCCTTGCAATTTTTGTAGATGAAGAATAAGGCTACAGTTTTTGAAGTTTTATTGCACGACCTGTTTCGGCCAGCTCTCTTTCAGGTGCAACGCTGGACTGACAGGCATTGTACAAAATCTACATGTACACTTTATGGAATTGAAATCACAAAAGGCATACTACACTGAACCACAGAACAAGCAAATAGAATCAGAAAATCAATATAGACACAATAAAGGTGGCGTGACGATGACAGGCTTATTGAAGTCAATCACTGACACTCAGATGAAATGAAGAAAACTAAGATCGTAACAAACACATTATAATACTGAAAGTGGACAGTTTGAATACAAATGAAAATGTAAATGAAAGTCAACATAAGATAAAGTTATGGATAATAAAGCTAAACGTGAAGTGAAAAGAATGAATAAATAAATAGTGAAAAAATAACGATTAAAAATAAGAAAGGAAAATTCACAAAGTTATATAAATAGCTAATCATACAAACGTTACTTACCAAGGCAAAAGTAAATCAATGATATGTTCTTTTTGAATACACAAGTCTGGACAAAATCGCTTTATGGACAAAGCTTCCAAAATACGTAGAAGGTAGCGCCACTTACATGAAAACAAAATTTTGAAGCCTTGCTGAGCATCTCCTTGTGAATAATCACAAATCTGTACATGTCTGGTGATCACACTGCTTGGAATACGAGTAGATCGTGGAGGACAGCGACTTTCATGTGATAGCCATTTAGGAACGTGTTCACGTATGCGATCACCTAGACGTCTTTCAGTAGGACCAATATACTTGCAACCGCAAGTACACGCAAAGGAATATATCACATTATGTTGGGCCGTTACCGGAAGCTTATCTTTGGGAGATGCAACAGGAATCTTTACAGTTCGAAAAGTAACCACTGACTTAGCTGCGTTAAAACGACAAAAACTCTGACGAACAGATCGCTTAAAAAATGAAGCAGCCTTGTCACCTATGAGAGGAATGCGTATAAAAAGAAAAGAAACCAATTTTCATACGTATTTCAATTCCATAAAGTGTAGATTTTGTACAATGCCTGTCAGTTCAGCGTTGAACCTGAAAGAGAGCTGGCCGAAACATGTCGTGCAATAAAACTTCAAAAACTGTGGCCTTATTCTTCATCTACAAAAGACTACTTAATTGATACCCAAACTTAGGTGCTCCAAGTGGAATTCATAGCCTTTTCGCTTCGAGAGAATTTCTGTAAACTCAAAAAAAGTAAAAATTTAGGAAATTTTTGAAAAAATCGTATTTTCAAACATTTTTTAAAAATTGTTTTAGTAGTGAAGTGTTTTATTTCATTGAATAGAAATAAAGCAGTAAATTTTACATTCCTTTCTTTTACAAGCCAACACAAATGAATCCAAATGATTGTAATTAAATATTTAAAAAATCACCAGTGTTCGTGGAAGAAGTTTTTGAATCTCAAAATTATGTTAACAATATTCAATTTTTGACATCTTTGACTCAGTCCTGACAATTTCTCGCAGCAGCTACGTCAAATCTGATAGGTCGAGTGTCTTACGCTTGATGCTATCTATCTGAAACTGCAATCAGAAGCAACTTTTTCCACGCAGAAGCATGCTTTTTTTAGAATTTGAAAATGTGCTAAAATTAGTTTGTTTTTGTGCTGCTACTATCAAATGTACAAGTAGAATGTGCTTTGTAACTAACAGATTGTTCCCCCAATGAAATGGTATGCTCAATTACTAAAATAAATAAGTTCATTTATTATCGTGACTTATATCTTTAAAGCAAAACATTTGAACCATGTAAAATATAGTATCTATTTCAAATCTATCAAAATCTTTTTCAAAATTATCGTAGCCTGTAAGGAGTTCATTAGTACTGGAGTTCATTAGTGTTGGTTCTTCAATTTTCTTCACGATGTCCTCCCTTGGATATGTGTGAATATTGGGGAACTTGGTTTAGCGGAAATATTGTCCTACTGTGGCTAGGGTGCTGACTTCCGCCCAATTGTCACTAATCGAAGTTATTTGTCCTTAATATTGATTGTTAAAGTGATCGACCAAGACCCAATCATTTGTCAAACAATTTTATTCTTTGCTGAAAAGAAAAATTAGTCGCCAAAGATCGGTTTTATGTTCAAGTTAGTCTACAATGACCTTCCTGTTTCTTTATCTTAGAAAGGTCGAGATTAAAATGATCTCCTTCATTTTCTATATCATGGCTAGATGGCGTCGACGAATTTGTCTAGCATTCACGATGGACAGGTGTAAATAATACAGTAAGGGGAGGACTAGGTGGATGATGGACACTTACGTCCTAGTTGGACGAAGCGCACCGTCAACAGTAGCCAAATAATTTCGTGCTTATTTTCAAGTCTTAGGACTTTCCTACTCATCAGTTAATAATGATTTTAAAAAGTGATAGCTTCTGTCATGCATTTATTACGTACTTTTTAACTACGTATTTTTATTGCGTATTTATACGTATTATGTATTTTTGAATCATTCATGCGCGATAACTTATGTGAGTGGAAATGATGTAAATGTTTACCAATTATCACATGAGCTTCTAATTATGATTGCTTTTATCAATAAATAATTGCCGCGACTCTGACAGCATCCGCAAACTTCTTGTGCAAGTATCTTGGGGCGAGAGACACTGTCATGATTTGGCTACCGGCTTCACGTGTTGATGAAAGCAGGAAGTCTTTACAGATTCCTAGGTTTGCGTCTGTGATTCATTCATCTGCCTGTAGATAATTAAGCAATTCGGTCAGAGGTTACCTTCTGCCTCTATAAATTCAGAGAATTTGACTGCCTTTCAAATGATAAAGCGGAAAAGCGCAGAGCGAGTCATGAAAACCTTCTCTGTGTTGGGGAGATAATATTTCTTAAAATTCTATTCTCAGCGGCAGTGTTGAGGGGCTGACGACAGAGGCGTTCTTATCTCCTTATCTCACCTATCGCATCAATCGGCGGCTCCGACACCGATAAGCCACGTCGTACACCAGGTTCCCTCGAATGAATTTACCTGTTTCCTGTTGTTTGTCGAATGTAATATCAAAGTAACAAATGAGTGATCAAAACGTTAGAATGTATGAATGAAGGATAAACGTGGTCGATGACAACAACATTATCGCCTTCGCTTCTAAAATGTAATCAAGGAAGAAGTCAACTGCAAGGATGGCGGAAAAAATATTATACCAATATGCACAGAAATAATATGTACAGAGTGCTAAAAAAATGTCGCCATACTGTAAAGTGAGAATATACATGTAGGGCTGTAGGTTATAGGCTCAAATTAAAATGTTCAGTAAGAGAATTCATTGCATAGACATTTTCATAATAAGAATGAATTCCAGTGGCGTGTATAGTATTCACAGTATTCACTGAATGCCTATTTATTTTCTGTGTAAAGTTGTGAATTGATTCCATCGATTTTTATGATGTAGTAAACTGTTTTACGGCTTAGTAATTCGGTTTGATTCCAAAGTAGCTATTGTAGTAAGCAACGATGTCAATCAGCGTTAGTTTTGATTCCACATCTTGTTTCTTGGACGTCTCCGCTAACATTTAGCAACAATAACACTTATATTAGGTGCGTTATCGCAAGACTCCTTAATTATCGGAACCGTGTCGACCGACGCCTATACTATCAGTTTCAATGCTACAAGCATGAGGCTACTATTCAACCTGGCGGGCTGAATAACATTGTCGGGATAGAGAATGCGGGGCAATTGGGAAGCAGCTATTCTTGACATCATTCGTGTAATCATGGAATCATACGCAGTTATACAGAGACAAATGCAGAACCGCTGAGGATGCTTTATCATATCCACTATTCAACGAAGGAATTTGAATATTGAATTTGAATAGTGTTGTTGAAATAGGGCAACTTTCAGTTGATTCAGATACACTTTGACAACTTTTGGTGTGAAATCTCAGATCGTTAGGAGTGCTTGAAAACAAACAAGAAATTGATGTGAAATGTTATTCGGAAGCAATAGAAAAAATCTGTTTATTGAACTTTCATCAAAACAAAATTTCTATGATTTTGATGAATTTTGTAAAATAAAGTAGCGTTGTCGTGATCTACGTTTGTATGTGTTCAATGTTTGGATTATAATTATGGAATTCTTCACAAGCAAGCTATCATTTAATTTTTCAATTTGTTGATGTTTAGTGTTTTTGATATGTGCAACTGTGCATGTATTTAGCGGGACTACATCAATACAAAATGTATGCGGAGCATAATTTGATTAAAGGCGAAGTTTTGCACATGTCCGTGTACAGTAGGCTAAATTATATATAATTACTTGTCTTATTACCAAAACATGGAGTAATGCAAAGTCCCGGTTTTCTTGGACAGGTATCACAAAATACGGTAGTTTTTTTAATCCTACCAAGTGAGTAACACACACGGCATCTTTTAGTCGGATGAATGTTATTTCCTCTCCAAGTTATTTTTCAATAGATCTATATGTATATCATCTTGAATTTTCCGAGTGGGCAGTCAACTATAGTTAACTGATAATTTTGATGTGGATGAATATATCTGAACTACGAAAGTTAAGTATGATTATAATTGAATTATAATGTTTCATTTATTAAATTATTGCATGTAATCAACTGCGATATACAAGTAGTCAACATACGTACTTAATTTTAAAACTATAAATAGAAAACAAGGCGGACAGAGCTACAAGAATTTCCTGAATTTTTCATTTTTGTCATTGGGTTTAATTCACTCTGAACATCTGGATTGAGCTTCAAGGGTTTATTATTTGGTTATTATATTTGCATGAATAAAGAAATTTCATTATGTCTCAGTACTCTTAGTACATGTTCATCGTATTTCCGATACCACCAAAATCGTACAATGAATTGAACGTTATATCACATTAATTACAAATTGTACAAGTACGTTTAGACTACTCTAAATTTAATCAAATAGGGCTACATTGAAGTTGTGATGAAGCACGCGTTATTCTTGAGCTTCTGTGTATCGTCTGAATGGTTAACATGTCGTCATTCATATGATTAAATATTCCAATAAACCCCATGAATGTAAAAATACGAAGTGAAAGGAAATTTATTTTGAGTGGTAATTGCCAAAACAGGGAGTAATGCAAAGACCCGGTTTTGCTGGACAGGAATCACAAAATGCGGTAGCTTTTTAATCCTACCAAGTGAATAACACACACGGCATCTTTTAGTCGGATGAATGTTATTTCCTCTTGGTTGAAACTTAGATGGAAAATGCGAGTTTGAAGCACACGATGCATTTCGAGGTATAAGAGGTTGTCTCCCTACCCCTGTTTCACACAGAAAGAGGCGAACACATGACATTAAAAAATTTTGAAAATTTTCCTTGCCCCCGTAAATGGAATAATCAATGTGGGCATTGAGGCACATTCGTTGAATAAGATGTATACACACTTTATGGAACCAGCGGTATGATTTTCGAGTTGCGTCATAAGTATGTAAAATTTGATCAGCACGATCAGCTCCTTCCATAAATTTGTTATACACCGACATGGTAGTACTCTTTCTAAAAATCATTCTCTTTCCACCTTTTATAACACGCTGACAATCGGAAAGAGCAACTTTGTTTTTTTGTGTCAATCATAAAAACAATTTTCTGTCCAGACGACTTTCTATCACAAAATTTAGATAGAAGCAAGTCGTCCGAGCGCCAAAACTTTGTCTCTCTTACATTTACCACGGCCTCCTGAAGCATGGGCGGGACACCACGGTTCGGAGGAGTAGTGCCGATTACAAGCGTTCTTCTTGATAATAAAATAATTGGCCAACCTGACACTGTTGAACCAATTGTCACACCAAACAGTGTATCCTAAATCCAATAGTTCATCACAAAGATGAACAACGATTCGCTCCGATACACTGAGACTATTAGAACAAGCGGAGGCAAACTGATCATGATCTGCTTTTACAGTGTCGAATGAAAAGTTCAATGTAAAACCAGAGTCACTTTAGCATAAAAAATAACTTTTTATTCCGAAGCGCCTTCTCTTCGCCGGTATGTATTGTTTGAAATACAGCCGACCTTTATATAAAAGTAAAGACTCGTCCACAGTCACATTCTGAGATGGCCTATACACATTCTTACAAATCGAACGAATCATGTTAACAAATTGCTGAATCTTACGAAGACAATTCTCTTCGCCACCGAGATTTTCATAATTTGCGAATCGAATGAAATGTAAAATCAAGAGAAAACGATCTCGTGCAAGAGAAACTTCGGAGTGAAGGAAGGGAGTACAAATTAAATCATCAGTACTCCAGTAGTCAGTGAGTTGAGGCTTCCTCACGACGCCCATCAGCAGTACAATACCGATGAATTTCTTCATTTCGGCGAAAGAGCAATTAGTCCAATTTCTAAAGAGAGAATGGGGCTTTTTCTGTTTGAAGACAGATCGGAGCACGAATATTTGTAAATTGCACAAGTGTTTCGATTAATTCATCCGTAATAAAAAAACTGAGTGCACTTCTGCAAATGTCAACATCACTTGTATTTGACAGCATTGTTTCTTCGTATGTTGTTCGAAGACCTGTGGCACCGAGAAAGGTTGGGAGCTCCGAGTGACTATCGTTTGCCTCTTCTACAAATTTCCACGGACTGGTAATTTGAGCAGAAGTCGGGCGAGAAACGGGAACGGAGCCGGAAGCGAAGGACACGAAGGAATCCCTGAGAATAGGTGGAGAATCAGCTTTCGCGAATGACGTTAAATTAACAAGTGATGGATCGGGCGGCAACATAGGCAACTGCGGTAGGACGGAGTCATCAAGATCAGAAAACTGATCTGAATCATGAGAGTCGCTTTCACTAACATTATCCATTTCGTCGTCAGTAGTAAGAAAACGGCGAACACCAGATAGCGCAAGATGGCCGCCGTCGTGTCTGAGTCCCCCCCCCCTCTGGTCCGCCAGTGTCGTGATGTGCCGGCGAGGTTCCGCTGACGTCCCCCCCCCTCTGGACCGTCAGTGTGTGAGCCTTGGGTGTCTGTGTCCGACCGCCTGGTGGACTTGGGCGACCGTCTAGGTTGACGTGGGCGACCGTCTAGGTTGTCTTGGTTAAACTGTGGGATGTTTTGGTGTGTAGTGTCCAAACGCAGCCTCGGATGTGAAAACGGAGGCCAGATTCGGATTCAGCGTGAAATTCTGCATCTGTATGGTGAATTTGAAAGCAATCGGAGATAAAAATTTTTCGCTGACGTCCCCCCCCCTCTGGACAGCTTGCTTCGATCTTGGCTTCTAGTGGACGGATTTTGTCGAGTGAGGTGTCATTTGAAAGCTAAGAGTGAGACAAATTCACTGAAACAAACGGCTTGTTCCTATCTGTCTTCGTTTACATGTGAGACGCCATTTAAGATTTTAGGTCGGAGCTCACCTGAAAAAATCCTAAGTGTCAGAGTGACTTTGTATGGGAAAAATTAAAAATTTTCCAAAGTGTGGAATTTCGACCTGGGACCTTTACCAAAGTTTGTTTCATCAAATTTCGCTGACCCCCCCCTTTGTTCTAACTTTGGTTCTAGTGGACGGATTTTGTTCGTTCGACTTGCATTGGAAAGAGGATGAAACACTGCTCGACCGCATTTTTCGTTGCGAGTCAATCGGAGCAGCCGTTCAAAAGTTAGAGCGGTTACAAGATTTTAGGTCGGAGCTCACCTGAAAAAATCCTAAGTGTCAGAGTGACTTTGTATAGGAAAAATTAAAAATTTTCCAAAGTGTGGAATTTCGACCTGGGACCTTTACCAAAGGTTGTTTCATCAAATTTCGCTGACCCCCCCCTTTGTTCTAACTTTGGTTCTAGTGGACGGATTTTGTTCGTTCGACTTGCATTGGAAAGAGGATGAAACACTGCTCGACCGCATTTTTCGTTGCGAGTCAATCGGAGCAGCCGTTCAAAAGTTAGAGCGGTTACAAGATTTTAGGTCGGAGCTCACCTGAAAAAATCCTAAGTGTCAGAGTGACTTTGTATGGGAAAAATTAAAAATTTTCCAAAGTGTGGAATTTCGACCTGGGACCTTTACCAAAGTTTGTTTCATCAAATTTCGCTGACCCCCCCCCTTTGTTCTAACTTTGGTTCTAGTGGACGGATTTTGTTCGTTCGACTTGCATTGGAAAGAGGATGAAACACTGCTCGACCGCATTTTTCGTTGCGAGTCAATCGGAGCAGCCGTTCAAAAGTTAGAGCGGTTACAAGATTTTAGGTCGGAGCTCACCTGAAAAAATCCTAAGTGTCAGAGTGACTTTGTATGGGAAAAATTAAAAATTTTCCAAAGTGTGGAATTTCGACCTGGGACCTTTACCAAAGTTTGTTTCATCAAATTTCGCTGACGGCTTTGGAATCAGCTTGATGTTATTGTCCAATGAGGATCATCATCCAATGAGAATCAAGCATTTCTTTATAAATAGCGAGCCTTCCACAGTGAGAATCATTCCATCGTTGAATCACACGAGTGACGGACGCACATTTTCTCTCTCTATTCTATTATCCAACTAAAATGGTAAGTCGCTACTTCCCTCCCTCTCCTCCCTTGAACGTAAACTTAATACAATCTTTTTTCATTTTCAGGCATCTACTCCATCTGCTGCACTAGTAGGACAAAATGACGGTCAAACGTTACAAGGTTCGCTCCGATCAGATCATCTACAACTGAGGCCAGTGGAAGAAACAACCAAGGTACATAATCCTACACCGCTACAGCGTAAATTTAAACAAGTCTTGCGTTATGACGATCATAGCGTAGTACTCCAAACGGGAATGCTCCCTTCCACGGATGTCAAGATAATGCGCAATCAGTATGGGGACTACATACTGATCCCCGTGAGTACGTACATTCGCCGCCAACTCGATATTATTGAGGAGTACGTGACATTAAATATGGACATTCCTACTCCTCTTGCTCAAGAGTGGAAAGCGAGAGATGACAAGGATACTCCCTATAGAAAGATTTGGGATGGTAATCAAATTTGCCTACCGGTATCACATTGGTGTACTTACTATAAGAAGGAGGGAGATCATTCAACAATCATCACATGCGACGAGCTCGGAGAAGGTACTTGGGATATCCTTTTCAAAGTGAATGGACTATATTATGGTCAGCACAAAGATAATAAAATAGCCTCTCTCTCCATGCATATGGAATCCATCCTATATATTCCAAAACCAGCCAGCGTAGATGACATAATTGATCAAATCCTCAACAGCAGTGGTACGAAGCGCAAGTCGGAGAAGAATGCTACATCAAAACGCAAATCAAAGAAGGAGAATTACTAGTCCTTTCCTAACTCTACCCTATGACAATTCGCTTATGTGCTTTGAGTGTCGTAGACGTGGTCTTATTAGATACATTTTACTTCTTCGTTGCCATCATATCATTTGTGTATTTTGTCGTGAAAAGCATCGATGTAATTCTTCATTTTGTAATATGTTATAGAACGCTTCCTTAGATGTGTAAATTTCCGTTTTAGGCTTCTATCATCATTTTTATGGATTGTGAGGGTGAACCTGTACAGGAGCTCAGTGCTATTGCTATGAACAATTGGACATATCAGATTGTTAGTGTCTATCATCAACATGCCAACTGCGATCCCAATGTTGATCAATGGGCGAGAAAACACATTCATGGACTTAATCTGAAATATTTGCAAGACTATGGCTTTTCTTGTGAGAGTGCTCTTCTTATTGACTTTAAACGATGGTTAGCTGCTTTCAATGTTATACGCATCTTTTGTAATAATCCTGGTAAGGAGAGGAAAGTATTTCCCAATCTAATCATTGATGATATTTTGCTCCCGCCTTGGGATAGTAGAGTGAATCAACATTATCATGAAGTCACGAAACGTTTTAAGGATTTGTGTGTTCCTATTTTGTCTGTTCGTTGTAGTAGCTACGTTCATAACCAATGCTTCTTTCCTCCTTACCTCAACACTGCCAAAGTCCTGTATGGTTATCATTGCTCGCTGTATGATAGTTACCAGCTGTATCTATTTTATCTCTTTCAAACCATTGATTTATAATGCATGCTTGTTACCGTTATTCAATAAATGTTACTATGAGAAGAGTTGTTGTTTTCATGCAATGGATGGGTTAGATAAAGGGCGATCATGTCTTTCTCAAACGACTGCGGAACATTACGTTTTCATAGGCAAAGTTTAAAAGGAGCTGTTCAAGATTATGTGATAAATTTTCATAAAGATGAGACTGACATCGAAGCAGTGCTCGATGATGCTAGCACTC
>CAJQUW010000273.1:0-17014 GCA_907163375.1 Prostheceraeus crozeri
ATATTCTTTATTATATTGGCTTTATATGCTGTTGACATTTTAATTAAACATTCATTTAATTCTTAATTTTCCCTTCCTTATTTAATTCTTTATTGTCTCAATCCCATTTAATTTTGAATCGGTTTCTATCTAATGTGATATTTATGGCCATATTCTTTTCTTTTACTAATATTTTTGTTTGTTGTTGATAATCCGGTTTTATATTTTGTAAACTTTTATTAAATTTTCCTAAGTTTTTGGTTGATATCTAAAGATAAAGATGATAATTGTATTCAAAATCATAATTATAATTACCGTCTTTATAATTATTATGATTTAATCATTATTAGTGATAATGTTTTAAACAATTTTCAAATTTGTCAGTACATATTACAGTTCCTTGGTAAAAAATATTATGTTTGCATGTAATTTCCTCTTTTATTGTTTACTATTTCTGATTGACATAAATTTTCATTATTCAAATAAAATTCTTTTGAATATGAGTAAAGTGGAGTAATTTTACCAAATAGAACATAATTCACATTTAATTCAAAAAACATTACTTCTATTAAATTTTTATCTTTTTAATGAAACGTTTTACCCTATTATAATCATATGAAAAATTAATCTAAACCATCCGAAAGATCAAATTCCTTTATGTATTCTTCCGTTATTATAATGAATTAGTCTTTCTTTGTGATATTCTGCAGGATTAAATGGTGCTATAATACTCCACAAAAACAATACTCAACTCATTTTTATGTAATTATTGTGGTGAACTGAAAGGTAAAGGAACCTAAACTACCAACCAGTATTATTTTTTATATATATCAATTACTATTTTCTTAGATAGTATATTTTCTAACACAATCTCCAACCAGATTCACGTAACTGGGCTTCAATTTAATTAATTTTCTAATTTAAGTATCATCGATCTCAAAATATGGGTTGTATATCAATTTACATTTTGGAATTTCTTGTGACATTTGTAAAATGTCCTTGTATTATTTCTTCAGGAATTCCATCAGGTCCATTTTTTGTATAAAGTACTTCTACATTCATATAACATTTGAAAGATTTCTTAAATATTTTGAAAAAGTTTGTTAATAACAGTTATAAAATACAGTTACATCGGTTTCATTATGTTCAACCGATTCATTAAATACAATGTATTTTATATCTGTTACAGCTTCATCGGTTTTTTTTAGTTCATCAAAATTCCATCTATTTCCGTTAAATTCATCAGTATCGCTAAATAAATATCTTCCATCTGCGTAGGGGCCAAGCCCTTGGAAGAACATCTCCCGATGTCCCATGTACCATGTTCCATCTTTCACTATTAAAACTTTTTTATATTCCGAAGGGTGAATAATCATCAAACATTTTTTTAACTTTTATATCAGTAGGTAATGTTTCCTAGATAGTTTTTAAAATCTATTTAATTTTAATATTATTTCCTTCATCAAACTCGAACTACTTTCTATTTTGTATAATGCAATTTAACTATTTATAATGTAGATTGATAACTTCTTTTTGTTTGCAAACTTTTTTACATAATGTTACAAGAAAAACTTGGTAGTTTTTCATTTTGTTATTTTTTTTTTTAAAGAAATAAATTGTGTTTTAATTTTAGATATAAACAATTGTCGATATATCAAGGTCTTGAGAGTTATTATATATTATTATATTATTAGTATTATAAGTTATTTTATTTTCTTTATCATATTAAGTTTTATCATATAACGTTTTATCAAAAGATAATTTAAATTTATTTTCACTAACTATTGATTTTTCATCATCATCATCAATTGATTCTTCATCATCATCATAAATTGATTCTTCAACACCATAAATTACACTTTTTGTTATAGGATGCCATTCCCTGATAGGATAAGTCTATAATATCTAACTCTAAATTACATTTTTTTATCTGATAATAATATAATAGAGAAAAATATTGGTCTTTGCTCTCTTGGAAAATTTAATAACACCACCATAATCTGAATCATTTTTACTTTTTATTAGAGATGATAAAATTTTAAATTGATTAGATGTAAATCCTAATTTAAATTTTGTAGAGCCGACACATAGTTGTCTAACAGTATCTTCAACTATACCATCATTATTATTTTCAATTGTAAGAAAATGAAATTAAGATAAATTTTGATTATATGTAGTATTAATATCATGTACATCAGTATGAGATATAACTTTTTCTTCACTTAAATTTTATAATTACTAATATTTTTATAATCTTTTTTACCATTTACACCATTTTCAGATGTTTCAGAATCATCATTTATATTATCATCATCTATATTATTATCATTATTATTATTATAAGATTCTTTGAGATCGGGCAAAGCCCTAGAACCTTCGGTTCGTTCATTGTTATTGGATTCTTTTAAAATATTATGATTATGATTATGGTCATTGTTCATGGTATAAGGTGTTGTCCACGTATAAGGTGTTGTCCACATATGAATTTTCTCTTGTTGAGCTAAACCATTTATATAAGATTTTAACAAATTAATATTTAAGTTTGAATATAATCCTATATATGTATCATCATCATATCTTTGCGGCATTTCTAATGTTTCTTGTTTATAAATTGTGTCTCTATAATAAACTTGACATAATAATTCTCCATTATGTTATTTACTCTCTATATGAATATTAAATTGGTTTTGTTCATCAACAAATAATCTAATTTTTTCTTTGGAAAAAGATTTTAATTTTTTAACTAATTCTTTAATATTGGTATAATTAATAATTTTATTTTCTATCCAATCAGTATTACTAATTGGTAATACTGCTCTAATAAAACCATAAACGTTATTATGACCTATTATAACCATATTTTCTCTATTTAATTCAACATAAGCTACATCATTATATTTACTAACAATATCCATAAATTTAATAAATGGATCACCTGGAAATATACAATAGTTAGCTTCTATAGAAGGTAAACCTTTTGTTTGTTCTTTAAATATTTCAGCTTGTATTTCAAATAAAATATTAACATCTATACATGGATTATTATTATTATTATTATCAAAACATTTATTTTCAAATCCCGTTGATCTCGTCGAATAAGAAGAACAGGATGATGCGGACGAATATAATTTTTTTAAATTTGCTTTATCCATTTTTTTATTTTTATTAGAACAAATTTTATTTTTTTTCTCATTATATAAAAAAATTTATTTTTTTATTGATGAAAAATGATGTTACCAAATGTTGGTGGAGGTGCATATATCCCGAATAATCGTGAATTAGAAATAGAGATAGAAAATTATATCATGAAAACTGGAGACGTTTTATCTGGTCCATTGCATCTTTCTATTCTTCCGCAACAAAATACAGAGTTGACAAATAAACAATATGTTGATACACAAATCAATGACTTAAAAGAAAAATATATAAACGATGTTTTGGTTCCACTGATGAATGAATTAAAGTTGCTTAAACTTAATGACAAATCATTAAACGAAAAATTATTTAAACTTGATAAAAAGGACAGAGAGCTAGAAGCAGATATAGCAAAACTTTCAAAAAGATTTCTGAACAATCAAAAATTTTAACATTACTTTCTATAAATTTAAAATCTGCAGTCATTAGAAATAAACATCAGATAAAAATGTTAAAAGAACAATTAGAAGATGAAATAGAAAAACTTCCTGAAAGAATTAAAAAAATTTAAAGCAGTTACAAGCTACATTCCAAAAAAGTGTTGATGAATTGAGTTCTAAAATTACTCAACAAATGAAAAAGATGAATAGAATAATAAATGAAGTAAACTCACTTAATCAAAGAGTTGATAAAATGAAAACTCTTAAAATCAATTTAGAAAATGAATTAAAGAAAAATTTACAAGAAAACTCTAAAGAAAATAAAGAACAGTTAGATGCTGATAAAAGACAATTACATGTTCTTAAAATTAAGTTAAATGCTCTTAAAACGGCGTTGAAGATGAATCAGGAGAAAATGCAAGTTAATAGAAAAGAAATCAAAGTACATCACACGCTGGTTGACGCAATAGATAAAGTGCAACAGACAATTAATAAAGTTATCACGAAGTTGTTGGACATTCACAAACGTAAATCTTGATCGGAGCGAAGCTCCTCGAGGCTTTAGCCAATCATAAACGTAAATATTAACGTAAATATTTTTCCCAAAAGTCAAATTTATTCCTAAAAAATGCCTATATTTTATAAACACAATCTTAAACATTTTACTTCAAATCAAAGAATTGCTCATGAACCACGTATGAATCCTGTTTATCATTATGATAATAGAGAAACTGTTCACACGGAAGGAGCTGGCATCTTTTCTGGTATTGGAAGTATCGTTAACTTAATTAAAAATAATAAAGATTTGATTACATCTGGCTGCAAAAGGAGCAGCTGCTATAGGTAGTACAGCTAGTGCAATATCAAATGCTGTTAATTCTCAAAACGAATTAAAACAACTAGAAGCTATTCGTAAACTTAGGAATGATTCTGAAGAACTAAAAAATTTAAAAAAACTTTCAGAGGAAACAAAAAACAAAATTGCTAACATAGCTGTGGGGGGGGGGTGAAACCTTGAGGAGCGGAGCTCCGTCTGATAGTAAACATAAGAAGAAATCAGGCGTAGCCATAAAACGTTCAATTGAAGAAATAAGGGGTAATGGTCTAACAAAATTTTAAAATTATATTTTAGTAAAATTATTTTAGTAAAATTATTTTAGTAAAATTTTTTTGCAAAATTTTTTCTGTGTGTGAGAAAAAACAAAAAAGTCAAATTATTTTTTAAAAAATGTCTTCGCTTATCGAAAATAAATTTGAATTAGATAAACCACCAGGTGTTAGTTCTAATCAAAGAATGACTATATAAGGATTGCTATGAATCGCGGATCTTCCAGTAGAGTGAATACTGAAGGTGATTTAATTTTTGAAGTTGATAATCAGCAGAGTTATTTATATTTATCTGATTCCTTTTTGCACTGTGAATATTCTTTATATAGTTATGCTAATTTTACAACACCATTACCAGATACCGATAATATTGCATTAGAGAATAATTTTTTTCCAAGATTATTTACACAAATGCGTTTAGATGTTGCAACTCAAAATATAGAAACAATAAGTGATTCTCCAGGTGTAATTGATACAATGCTTAGATTTGTAGCAATTGGTGAAAATAATAAAAAGTATGAAATCGAAGGTTGGCTTCCTGATACTAATGATGGTATAATTATAGATGATTTAACTTACGCTGGAACAGACGCAGGAATTGCGAAAGATGTAGAAAATATTGCAAAACATTTAAATAAAACAAATAATGATGCATATAAAGAAAGACGTGAATTTAACAAGAAAAGTAAACAGACAGTAAATTGGTCATTGTCTCCATTATTCGGATATTTAGATTATGACAAAATATCATATCAATTAAAATTTAAGTTAATAATTCATCGTACAGCAAATAATGAATTAATCTTTTTTGGTAAGACTGGAAAAAAAGCATATTTAAAAATTGATAGACTTGAATGGTGGATTAAGCATATTACTCCTAGTTTAGAGGTTGAAACAGCTATTGCAAAAAGGTTAAATACTAACAAACCAATTCCAGTAAATTTTCTAAAGCGTACTGCGAGTTCTGTCACTTTTTCCGAACAAAGATTTTATTGGCATTTTACTAGAACTTCGAATACTCCAAGATATTTATTACTAACATTTCAAAGAAATAATTCTCCAAGTTTTGATAAGAACAACAATCTTTTTCATATTAATACAATTCGAAGTTTACAAGTTTCATTAAATCAAACCCGATATCCAATTGATCCATTAAAATTCGATGATACCAATAATCAATTTATGGAAGGATATGATTCTTATAGAAATCTTTGTATAGAATTTGGAGTTGAACCACAATTAACTCCTGGAGATTGGAGACATTTATATCCTGTTTTCTGTTTCGATTTAAGTGCACAATCTGAAGATATTATCAAGACTGGTTGTGATGTAACAATTAATATTGAAAAAAAAAGATTCCACAACTTCATTGATGGCTTATGGTTTATTGCTAGAAGATGTAAAATATTCTATTGAAATTCTTAATGGAAAGATGGCTAGGATTAATTAATAATTTTTTTTCATAACTAGAATAGATTAAAAATTCTTAACTTAAAATTTTTGGTAACTTAAGAATTTTTCATAACTAGAAGAGATTAAAATTTTTCGTAACTAGAATAGATTTAAAATTTTTCGTAACTAGAATAGATTTAAAATTCCTAACTTAAAATTTTTTATTAAAAATGTCGCAAGCGAAAAGTAATAATAATAAAACTGTTGAATTAAAATTACGTAATATTGTTGACAAAAATGCCCCTAAAACTATTACGATTAACAAAAAAAAGTATTACATAAGTAAACCAATGATAGAGAATATTCAATTACAAGAAGAAAAGAATGGCGGGATTCTCCCATTAATTCCTCTAATAATAGGTGGCATAGCAGCTGCAGGAAGTGTTGCAGGTGGGACAGCTGGTATTGTCCAAGCAGTAAATAAAAATAAATCAGAGAAGGCAGCATTAGAAGAACAAAAACGTCATAATAGAGAGTTAGAGAAAGTTGCTAAGGGAGAAGGAGTAGTAGATAATTTTATTAGTAAATTAAAATTAGTTGATGAAGGAAAACGAGTTCTTAAAAATATTCTCCACAATGTTGATGATTTAATTGAAATTAAAGAAACTAAAGATGGTTCTGGAATATATCTAAGTCCTAGTATGATTCGGTAAAACTTTTATTTTATCTTTTAAAAGTTTTTTATCTTTAAAAATGGATTCCGCAAATTCCACAAATTCCGAAAATTTAATTACATTAAAAATTGCTAATTTAGATTTATTAAATTATCTATTAAACAAAAATAAAAACTCAAATTGTAAAATTTATGAAGGTAACGACATACAAAAAACATAAGAAAACTTTCCTGGTTTTATTTGGAGTAAATATTCGAAAGAAAAACATCTTCCTGGTCATTCATATACCGGTCCAGGAACTCGATTAGATATAAGACTAGATGAGAATAATAATCCGAAACCAGGTGAAGAACCAATAAATAGAGTAGATGCCGCAGCTTACAGGCATGATTTAGCTTATCGAAATCATGATCTAAGTTCTCGACATGCAGCTGATAAGAAGATGATTCAAGAATTAGATAGTATTCAAAATCCTTCCTTTAGAGAAAGAATTGAAAGAATGTTTGTTAAGAAAGCTTTACAAGCTAAAATATTGCTCGGTCAGGGTATTGATCCGTCAGCAAATGAAACGACAGGAAAGCCGTCTGAGAGCAACGCTCGAACCTACGCGTCTGAAATTCACAAGGAATATAGAAGGCCTAAATATTTATTGAAAGTAAAAGTATTTAATAAAGATGATATCTGGAGTGCTGATCTTATTCATATGCCGAATGAAGGAGGTTTTAAGTACGCATTGACCGTTATAGATTTATATACACGATACGCTTGGGTAAAGCCTTTAAAAAACAAAAGTGGTCTATCAGTTAAATATGCGTTTGAAGAAATCTTTAAAGAAAGTAAGAGAAAGCCAAGGAAATTGTTTGTTGATAAAGGATCGGAATTTTATAACCGAAACGTTCAGCCACTATTTGAAACTGTTTATTCAACTGAAAATGTAGGGAAGGCCGTAGTGATAGAAAGATTCAATCGGAAGTTAAAAAATAAATTATTCAAGAAATTTACTGAGCAAAGAAATCAGAAATGGTTGAAGATATTACCAGGAATTGTAGAAGAGTACAGTAATAAAGTTCATTCTGGTATTGAAGAAACCCCAAAGAATGCTTCTGACGACCCTGATTTAATCCGAAAGAAAATATTCGAGAATAATTATTCGAATGAGAGTAATCCGAATTTGCAGAAACTTAAGCCGAAATTTAAAATTGGTGATAGAGTTAGAATATTTAAGTATAAGAATAAATTTGAAAAAGGCTTCATCGGATACTGGACGAAAGAGATATTTGAAGTTTGTAAAATAAATCAAACTTATCCGATTACTTACGAAATCAAAGATTTAGATGATGAAGATATCAGAGGCCGATTTTATCAAAATGAATTACAACGAACTGATTTTTAATTATCATTATCAATATTATTGGAACTCACGTTTCGGGAATGAAATTCCCTTTTAGGCGTAGCCATAGAATCAACGGTTCGTTCAATTCTAACATAATATCAAGAAATGGTACTCCTTTTTGTAATTTAAATAAAACATAAAGACATAATTGACCACAATAAGTAGTTCCTGGTTTTTGAATTTGAAATGTATTATAAATTCCATTGCCAAGTAATTTTTTGACTTCGTTTGTTGGAGGTAATCCATAAGAGTCCAACCAATAGTTCTCAGCCTCTGGGCGGTCGAGATAGTAATTATCTCGATTTTTATTAAAGATACCTGCAGACCAATGTACTCCTTTTTGGTCTGACGTATGAAGATTTGTTATGAAATTTATAGTTATTGTTGGCTTATTTTTTAGGAATTATAATTCGTATCTCATTAGAACATGAAAATTCTTTATTCCCAATTGATTTGCGATTTTCTTTAAATCGAAATTTGTAGTTATTTGTGTTCCATATAATTTTAAAAACTCATTTATGTTGCTCATTTTATAATAAAAAAATTTCTTAAGGGACCCCTAGAAGTCAGAAGGGAGGGGGTATTGATTTAAAACTGTTCTCTAATGATGACTCTCTTTACTACTTAGTTAGAAGGGGGGTATTGATTTAAAACTGTTCTCTAATGATGACTTTCCTTACTACTTATTCGATTTTGAAATGATTTAATTTAATCTAAATTAAAACGTTACATTGTAGAAATCGGTTTATTAGCGGAGTTAGTGTTTTGCATATCTTTTATCAATAGTAATTCATCCCTCATCAATATGTGAAAATTCTTTATTCCCAATTGATTAGCAATCTCATTTAAATCGAAATTTGACGTGGTTTGTTTGCCGTATATTTTTTAGGTAGTCTCAAATGTTACTCATTTTAAATGAAATAAAATGTCTTGTTTAACAATGTTCCATTTTATTTTTATGAACTCTCATTAAGAGCATATTGTTTGCTTTATCTGTATTAAGACAATAGCAACATCTGGTTTACCCACATTTCTCAAACCGCATGATTGTTTTAGGGATTATACGGGTTGTGCATTCATAACATAGCGTTAATAACATAAAAGCAATCTATTAATTCATTCTCTGCTTTGAGGGAATATTCTGTTGTTATAGCAATCATTCAATACAATATCGCAGTATCGATAGTCGAGACCGACTGTCGAACCAAAACCAAAACTTTTCTGGTTTTGGTTTAGGATCTGGCTCGCGTTATGGCCGATGAAATGATTTACAATGCGGTGCAATGTCCCCATTGTCATTCAAGTACATTTAATCATACGCGTCATGTCATACCCGTATGTTGTCAAGCAAACTTCATACACCTACAATGCCGCTTTGCTTAGATCACCATTCATAATTTTCACTTGCTATTTAAACACACACAATCCATAAAACTGACACATTACAATCTTAGTTTAAATTTTATCATCAAAATGGTTGGATCTACTGAAAGATCTGTTCGATTGGAAACAAAGCGGAGAAGAATTCAGAAACTAACAAGGGAAATCATACATCTGCAAGCACGAAGTAAAATATTCTTACACTTGGATATGGGAAGAATTTTTGAATATATCGGAGACTCGCACATCAATTATACAATTGATAAGAAAATATTAAACTTAATTGAACAACGGCAGACAGTAATATTTTCTTTAAATAGAACCTTATCACAAGAACGGGACGAACAAATTATTGAACAAGCGACAATATCATCGAACAACGTCGATACAACAGGACCGCCAACTTATGAACAAGTTATGAATCAAATTAACGAAGAACAAGCAGCGCAACAGCAAGCAGCGCAACAGCAAGCAGAGCAACAGCAAGCAGAGCAACAACATTAAGTGAAAGTGTTAATGTTATTAGTTAGTACTAGTGAACATCCTTCATCGCTTGTTCATAACATTATTTCTTTTCATATAGCGTACTCTATCTTTGTGTTTTTCTTTATTCAATTCTCTTATTTTTAACTATGATAACGAAGGATATATTTTTGCGGTTTCTTCCACTTTTGTTTCTTCCATTTTTAAAGAAATATTTTGAGACACATGATATATTTTAAAAACCTGAAAGATGGATAAAATTCATCAGTAGTAAGTAAAGGTCCATAATAAACACAGCGCGCCCCCCCTCTGGAACGACAGAGTGTCGTGGTCGGCCGCCGTGGTGCTTCGGGTCTGACTCCCCCCCTCTGGAACGACAGAGGTTGTAGTCTGTCGTGGTGTGCCGGCCAGGTGGGTCCACGTTCACAAACTGTTCGCTGACTCCCCCCCTCTGCAACGACAGAGTGTGAGACTCGGGTGAGTTGGTCCGACCGCCTGGTTGACGTGGGCGACCGTCCAGGTTGACGTGGGCGACCGTCTAGGTTGACGTGGGCGACCGTCTAGGTTGTCGTGGATGGTGAAATGGCTGCCAGATTCGGATTCAGCGTAAAATTCTGCATCTGTGGTGTGATTTCCAGCTCAATCGGAGAGAAAAAATTTTTCTTCAAAATTTTAACAGAGTTAGAATTTGGGACGTTTTGGTGTGTAGCGCCAAAACGAACCATCGGATGAGAAAACGGAGGCCAGATTCGGATTCAGCGTGAAATTCTGCATCGGTATGGTGAATTTGAAGCGCCCATCGGGAAGAGAAAAAATTTTCGCTGGACGTCCCCCCAGTCTTCCCCCCCTCTGGACAGCTCGCTTTTCGATTTTGGCTTCTTCTGTGGACGGATTTATCCGTCGCCATAGCTCGTTTGGAAAAAGCTTAGAGTGAACGACAAATTCACTGAAAGAATCGGCTTTTTCCTATCCTGTCTTCGTTTAGATGTGAGACGCCATTTAAGATTTTGGGACATTGGCGAAAAACGACAGAGTTAGAATTTGGGACGTTTTGGGCTGTAGCTTCAAAACGAAGCATCGGATTGGAAAACGGATTTCAGATTTGGAATCAGCGTGAAATTCTCCATCTGTATGGTGAGTTTCAAGTCAATCGGTGAGAAAAAATTTTCAACATTTTTCGAAAAAACGACAGAGTTAGAATTTGGGACGTTTTGGTGTGTAGCGCCAAAACGAACCATCGGATGAGAAAACGGAGGCCAGATTCGGATTCAGCGTGAAATTCTTCATCGGTATGGTGAATTTGAACGCCATCGGAGAGAAAAAATTTTCGCTGACGTCCCCCCCTCTGGACAGCTCGCTTCGATTTTGGCTTCCAGTGGACGGATTTAGTCGTTCCATAGCTCGTTTGAAAGCTAAGAGTGAGACAAATTCACTGAAAGAATCGGCTTGTTCATATCTGTCTTCGTTTAGATGTGAGACGCCATTTAAGATTTTGGGACATTGGCGAAAAACGACAGAGTTAGAATTTGGGACGTTTTGGGCTCTACCTTCAAAACGAAGCATCGGATGGGAAAACGGCAGGCCAGATTTTCGGATTCAGCGTCAAATTCTACATGGAAATGGTATATTTATCCAGCTCAATCGGAGCACTAGAACCGGAGATAGACGGATTTTTTAGTGTTTGCGATGATGGGTATCTACGTCATCAGACTTGATCGCCACACACGATATACAAAGCTGGGAACCGACAGAGACTTGTCATTCAGACGAGAGATTGCCAACGAGTAAAGTCGTCTCTCTGAGCACCGATGATAGCTTTCGGATATTCCAAATCCCTAGTTTCTGTGAGAAACCGACCTTAGAAAATTCATTGCTAGATATCAGCTACAGGCGTTCAGACTTAGAGGTTCACGCCAGGAAGGATGGCCTTCGTCTCCAGCCATAAAAAACTCAAAACTTTAAAGGCTTGTAACTTTGCTTCTACAAAGTCCCCGTTTGACTTGAATTCAAAAAGTCTCGATCGCTATATGCCCTGCCCTAAGTGATCATGAGCACTTATAAAAGATTATTCATAAAAAGCTAAAAAAGTTGAAAGAAATTTAAATTCACTAGTTTTTTGCGGAGGTTTCTCTGGGGTTTTCGACCCTGCTGCCGAAGTCAAGGAAAGCATTTTTCTAATGAATGTCCTGAGGCCAGTCCTTCCTCATCTGCATAAACGCATAAGCGCTTAAGCGGCTTTTTCACTGAAAGCGAGCAAACTACGGAGAGTTTTCTGGCTGAATATTTCCACCTTACTAGAGGTGTTCCTTTCGGACGGCGGACGATAAGCTAGTAGTGGAAGTGTGGCAAGGGAGTGGGTCATATAGTATGAGACCGTAACCGCTGGGAACAACTCAATTGTCTCAATTTGGGCATTTTTGACACAGCCACCTTCAACGTAGCACTTTGAACGCCAATTCCGGTTGAGTCTTAGCTATCTTGGTCATAGGAGTGGACCTCTAAGCAATCACTCCAATTGCAAAGCGCTGCTCTGAATCAAGCTCATCATACGGCTTGCTATCAAGCTGTATCAAGAGCAATAACTTGGGATGTTTTCCTCAAGGTTTTCAAATAAGTATGTTGAGTTCAAATCTTGCTATCAGATTTCAAATTTAACTAAGATCTCCTAAGGCAGCTTTGAGGGGTTAGATATCCCAGCTACTGTTCCACCTTAACCTATACGTCAGAACACAAAAAAAACACAAGAACCATACCTTTGACTCGGCCGTTGCTGTTAACCCACTATCGGGGCAAGTGAACAATGAGTGTCTTAACTGTAAAATAGCGAGGTAATCTTGCGGGAGATCACTCACTTCTCATCACTTCCCTAGTGATCAGATATACCAAGGCCTTCGTGGCCTGCGAACGGGATCGAGTGCCACTCACTACACTCAAGCCCAAATCTATCACTCCTCACTAATGTAGAATTAACTGACTCTTGCACATTTGTCCTGCTATCCTCAGTTGTTTTGACTTGCTCATCTAGTTATTATTCTCTTGCTATCAAGAGATTCACTTCTGCATCATAAAAGCTACTTTCATACCCCCCCCCCCGCTGAGCTAATACCTCCTTGGCTCGAAGCGTTCCCTTTCGAGGACGGCAGGCAAGTACCTGCGAGCCCGTATGAAGGGATTGTGTTGCACGGTTTGTTCGTCGATTGTTGAGACCGAAACCTCTGACCGTTGCTCGATGTTGGGCGTGTCGAACTTCATACTCAACAGTGACGCTTTCTCTCACCAGGTCAGAGTACATTCAGCTCATTCCGGACAAAGTTAGTACTTATATGATAATAGGACGTAGAAAGTGAAATGTAAATTCATGTAGATGTCCCCTTCAATGGATTAGCTCCCATGATAAACGTTGAATAGACCAAATGAAAATGATTCCTCATCTTCACCCATTTTCATGAATGAAGAATTCTACTAACACACTACCCGTATAATCCGTCCACATATGCCAGGACATGATAGAAGACATGAAGAATATTTGCCCTTCGAGAGGGCCAGTCGTTTAGACTGGCGAATACTAATCATCTTGAAGTTGAAATCTGCTATCAGTCAGACATGAACGTTGCGTCGCAGTTAGAAGGGTATATAAACCCACTCTGCCTCTCATTTCATTTCCTCGCATCAATCATGCAGACGCCGAGAAACACTGTCAAGTCAGCTCTCCTCCGCGGACGCGCAGTTAAGCACGCCGCGAAATTTAATTTGAGGAGTTTGTCCAAAGGCTAGAGGAGCAAGACCAATAGTCCATAATAATCTTTGCAATCGGATTGGCAATAATGCATGATGACAGCAAGTGTTACCAATCCAACGGGAATGGCGCTACATTTCCACTTTTTCAGGCCATGTAACGCAACCAATTAGGGTGGAAGTCAGCGAACAATCTAGCTACCAAAGAGAAGAGTCAAAGACTCTCTCAAGATCAGAAATTGGCTAAGGTGTAAGATGACGTTAACTCCCTGCGAGAACCAAACACAGCGAGCTCTCCTCTAAGGGCCACCAATTGGGCAAGACATGAAAGAAACCTCCATCGCGTTTTTGCCCGGGGCAATCTTCGGGACTGCTGAATACTATCATTAAGTTGAATCGTCTATCTGTCAACTTTGAACTGTTGCAAGATGGAAGTTCTGGTGTAATAATCTTCCTTTCGACGGGCGTTTTCCTGTAGAGGGGCGGGCGGTGAAACCCGTAGCTATGTATACCGCAAGGGACAATCGGCGCGAATGGTCAATCTTGTTAAACCTCTCTGCGTCATGTTTGCAAGTGATTGGAGCCTCTGTACTTCAACGAGTATGCATTCGCGCGCCAGGGCGACATTAAAGCCTAACTGTCGAAGGTTGCCTAAAACTAATCCAATTGACATACATATATGAGACAAACCATGAGTTCTACCTATCTCTATACAATATGAGATGCGAATTGAATGAATGGAATGAAATGGGAGGACACTCACGCGCCACAACGCAACATAACACCACTCTCCTCTACTTCCCCGTAAGTCCTAACAAGCTCTATTTACACATGAACGCAGTCGAACTTGCTATCCCTGTACTCATGTAAGCTATCTTAATTTTATTTGACACTATTTCATCTACCATCATCGTGTCCCATATGAAATGTTATAAGAATTTACAAGTTAGACTAACGCGATTGCCTACACATTTCCAAAATGAATAAAGTATCAACAGCGGTTAAATCAATCCACTTAAGTCCCATCTGGAATCTAACAAGCTCCTTTATAACACATGGATCGACAGTCGATATGCTATCCCTGTATTCATGTAAGCTAACTAAAACTTTTATTCTAACACTATTGATTCATCTACCATCATCCAGCCATATGAAGTGTCATAAGATTTACAAGTTAGACTAAGCGTCGCTAACTAATGTTCCAAATGAATAAAGTCATACATGGTTAAAATCATCACCTGTATAGACCTCATCCGTAGTCCCTAACAAGCTCTTTACACATGCGGAATCGCAGTCGAATTTGCTATCCCTGTATCATGTAAGCTATCTAAATTAATTATTTAACACTATTTTCATCTACCATCAGTCAGCCATATGAAGCGTGTCGATAAAGATTTACAAGTTAGACTAAGCGTGCTACTATTTCCAAATTGAAAGCATATAGTTTCAACAGTTTACAGATTGAATATAAAGTTTCAATAGTGTGTGCGTTAGAAATAAAGCCTTTAGTCTTTTGTATGATTACAGAAACAAAATAAAGTTTACAAGATAAAAAGTAAAGTTTCACCACCTTTACAAGTTAAAAAAAATAAAAGTTTCAATCAGTGTATGCCGTTACGAAATAAAGGTGTAACTGATTTTGTAAAAATAAGATCGCAAGATGTACTACTATACGAAGTTAGACTAAGTGTAAATTAAAAAATAAAATTATAACTGTTTGTCAAGAGTTTACAAGTTGAGAAATTTAAGTTTCAATGTGTATACGTTAAGAAATAAAGTTTAGAGCTGTTTGTAATATCAACAATAAAGTTTCAAGAGTTTATCAAGTTAGGAAATAAAGTTTTACACATAGTGTAGTGCGTTCTAGAAATAAAGACTGTAGCTGTTTGTATATCAAATAAAGATTTCAAGAGTTTACAAGTTAGAATAAAGTTTCAATAGTGTATATGATTAGAATATACAAAGGTGTAACTGTTTGTGAAAATAAGATCGCAAGATTTAATCTAGTTACAAGTTAGACTAAGTGAAATTAAAAATAAATTAAAACTGTTTTTCACGAGTTAAAGCGTTGATGCAACGATGAACAAATTTTTCTGAATACAATAAGCTGAAAAGTATTTAGATTCACTTTAACATTATCATATGTTTACAGATAGAAATTATCACAGCAAAGCTACTTATCATGAGTTAGTTTGCCAGGAGTGTATCCAATCTCAAACTTTTACTCCGACTGTGGAACATTGATTTCCATGATGAAGATTTAAATAGTTAGATTCGATGACGAACAAGATTTACTAGTTTTACAAGTTGGACAGAAGTGTTTCTCTGCTATTTGTAAATGAAAAATATGCATTTCAACAGTTATAACCATTTAGTAAATAAAGTTTCAACAGTCTACAAGTTAAAAATAAAATTATACAACGGTTTCAAGAGTTTACAAGTTAGAAATTAAGTTTCAATGGTGTATACGTTAGAAATAAAGTTTTAGCTGTTTGTATATCAAAATAAAGTTTCAAGAGTTTACAAGTTAGAAATAAAATGAAGGTTCACCAGTTTACAAGTTAAGAATAAAGTTCTATCTGTTTGTATGTTAGACAATAAAACAAAGTTTCAACCGTTAACAATTAAAAATAAAGTTTCAATAAGTTTGCAATTAAAACTAATGTTTTCAATAGTGCATATGTTAAGAATAAAGTTTTATCTGTTTGTATGTTAGAAATAGAATGAAGTTTCACCAATTATTGGCAAGTTAAGAATGAAGTTTTATCTGTTTCTATGATAGAAATAAAACAAAGTTTCAACCGTTTACAAGTTAAAAAATAGAGGTTTTCAATAGTTTACAAGTTAAGAATAAAGTTTTCAATAGTGTGTAATGTTAAGAATAAAGTTTATCTGTTTGTATGTTAGAATGATAGAAATGACGTTTCACCAGTTGGCAAGTTAAGAATAAAGTTCTATCCTGTTTTCTATGATAGAAATAAAAATCAAATTTTCAACCGATTTGCAAGTTAGCAAAATAAAGTTTCACCTGGTAACAAGTTAAGAAATAAAGTTTCAGAATAGTGTATATGTTATGAAAATAAAGGAGACTTTATCTGTTTGCATTGTATATGAAACAAAATAAAGTTTCAACAGTTTAAAAGATAAAAACTAAAGTATTACAAATAATGTGTACGTTATAAATAAATTTTAGCTGTTTTGTAATTTGAAAAACCTAAGTTCATCAAGAGTTTTACTAAGTTAAAAAATAAAGTTTCCAATGCGGTGTCATACGTAAGAAAATAAAAGTTATAGCT